>JAMKCH010020361.1:0-99135 GCA_023653785.1 Ophioderma brevispina
AGGGTCTTTGGAAACTAGTGTGTTGTAGGTCTTCTCTTATTAGGTCCATGGTTATACACAGTTTCAACGGCTGGTTAATGCCGGGGGAGGCAGTGTATTCTGGTCGGGTAACAACCCAGTACAAAAAAAAACGCACGAGACCTGGGCATGGCATGCCGGTCTCGAGACTGGCAACGTAGCGTATCAAATAAACCTATGTCTCTGTCAGTTCTTACATAGGGTTATCAAAATTGGACTTTCAGTGTCAGATAGAGATAAAATTAGCAGGACTCTGTTAGAATGTTGATTTTAGATTCGTGTTGATGTTAGGGTGCATCAAACAGCCCCTCATGCTGAGAAGATTTTCTACCTAATCTTAAAATGTCAATTAGATTAGAAAACATTCTCTGTCAAGTTTAAATCAATCCAAAAAGGTTTAGGGTGGCACACTGAGGGCTTAAAGTTTTGTACATGAAGGGTCAATGGGTTTTTGTTTATTTTGGACAAAAACTGAAAATGATGAATCTTCATTCTTGATTTTGGCAGAAATTCACCGAGAGGTACCTTATAGGATAAGGCGAATAATTTTACAAGAAAGTCCAGCCAAAGTCATCCTCGATGCCATGGCAGAAAAGATTATTTTACTATTCATTTCAGTGGAGGGAAGGCATTTCATTTTTATCACTCCATCATGTACCCACCCACAAACATAACCCACACCAAACACGCCAGACCACTGACGACCGCCCAAAGGTTTATGGACATTGACAAAACTCTGGACACAGCGCCGGCACAGTGTATGTTGAAAGTTCAAGCTTACTCTAACCGATACCCACCTAAACCAATTTTACACAACACACTATCTCCACAGCTACAAAGAGACGTCTGCTCTGATCAATAAATCCTGTTGGTGTCGCCACCAAGGGGGTGAACCCATTCAAACCAGTCGTCCGTGACGGACGCTGACATTTTGATATTGCCACGCAATAATTTTAGTTTTGGGTGCTTTTATTACCACACATATACTTCTCGGTGTTAGATTATATATTTTTTTCAGCGTGCATTATTTTTCAGAATGCACTGGCTTGTCAGATAATGCACGATTCATCAGATAATGCACGTGGTATCAGATAATTCACGGGTCATCAGATATGCGCGCGGGTCACCACAAGTCACAACTTCTATTAGCTACTAGAAATACAGTCAATCATTGATATCGACTTACTGCTCAATATCAAGTAACATGTGCTGCATCGTATAATATACCCTCTACGAACTTAGTATATACAATCTAGGTGTCAGTCGAACTTCAATTATTGTGTGAAAAAAATTGGTTTCTCGTTTAAAGTATTAAGTGAATCACGTGCGCAGACCATTTCAAAATATGTGATTTTGTACTGTTTCTTTCCGAATCGCGTATATCTTAATTAACGACGTTCTGACATAAAAATATTGATTCTTAAATAAAAATTCTTATGTTATAATTGTCAAATTATCAAGCCTTTCAGAAGTTTAGAAGCGAGACTGAACTTCCCTACCTCTGGGCAGTGACGTCAGCGCGAGACTTGATGGGGGCACCAGTAAACCGCACGCCCTGGCTTAAAGCGAACGGCGTTTTACACTGCGCACAAAGATGGCATACATTGACGCGTGAGTACAAGCGGGTCAATGTATGACATAACTGCACGGAGGTAGAGAATGGAATGATATGTTGCTATATAATAGAGGCCCATGAGAATTAAGTTTATTCAGAAACCCAAACATCAAAATTCACAAATAAAATTGTTTTCATGCAGAAACCAGTCATGTTTTGTACATACATGTCGGCGTTGGTCTTTAACATCTAATACAGTGGGCATTGGAATTGGTAGAAGAAAAGTCATATGCATTATATGCAAATCGTCACTGATGGGTTGTTTGGAAAAAAGTAGGGCAGGCGAAAAGTCTATCTTTCTTTCACTTGCATTGACGCGTTTCATCACTAATGTTTGTTTTGAAAACTGCCAGGGAGGTGCGAGAAAGATTAGCCACTCTAAGCCTAATTAACTCGCAAAATTGAGAATTATACTTGAAATATATTTTAAATATGGTATTCATTTACTTTTGTAAATTAATTACGTTTACTGGGCGTTAATATTGAGTGGACAAAAAGGTCGTAACTACATTTTTTGATAGGTTGTACAAGGTTTTGTGCTGCCAAAATTAGCATAAATTACATTAAATTTGGTAAAAAATGAAATTGCTCTTTTCACAAAAAATTTGGGGAGATTTTTTCTATACACCTTTTTAAAAAACCATCGCTTTACAAGAAATCAAAACGTCGATTACATTACTAGTTTTATCGTGTCGTGCAACAAAGTCGTAATCTCCAGTTACGACTTTATTTGCACTCAACAGAAATTCAATTTGAGGAACAAAGTTGTTATAACCTAAAATAGGCCTAATTAGATTAATAACTCTGCAATAAGTGAGACTGTCACCTGAAAGGTAGATTCAAATTAAGCGTAATGATCGCCTTTTTCACATTATATAAATAACTCAATTCGCCAAAAATGTCAGTTACCACTTTTTGCCACTCACATGACGAAATACGACTCGCACACAAAGACTCGTTGTGTGACGCGTTTGTGCAAAGAGTCACCATGTGAAAACGGCAAAAAATAGCAACTCTACGTGAACTGAAATATACGTCGCACAAATACGACACTTGTGAACGGCGAATACTTCAAATTGCAGATGCGATGCTATGAGCATGCGCAGGATAGCATTTCGACAAATTACGGCGTTATGGATGCGGACCCAATTGAAGGTTTTGCAAATCGTTATACATTAGTTTAATTAATATCTTACTAATTAAGACACTTCCGATGTTTGAAAACTTGCCAATTTTCGTCAAAGAGTCCAAAATGTCTATTACGTCACTATGTGACACGGGCGACGATATTTCTACTATTTGTAAAATAAATGAATATATCCGCAATGAATACCGTTAGCGTAATCACTCAAATATGGCTTCGTTTAGGTCGAAGCTTGATAGACCAGGCTTGGTATCTGAATATTTGAATGCGTACATGGGGGAATCCTGTTTTGTGCATAACCTATCACCCCCACAATACCCTTTTTTAAACGTTTTGTCCACAAAACAGACACTCTAGTTTAACCATTCCTCAAAAGGCCCTAATCAAAACAAATAGATTTTTATAAAAGGATGCAGCAATAGAAACCTATAGTGATCTTTATTGTACGTTGTTAATGTGTATATGGAACAACGTGTCAGTGCCCATTCGATATTTTCAATCACGCACCCATCACTTTATATGGTGCGCTTTAAAGGAAGTTAATTGAATATATATATATTTGAACAAATTGTTTCCGTGTTTTTCCATCAGGTTTTGTTTTTAAAAATCTAAAACCCGCCGAAGTGAGCAGTTTCGGCATTTTTCTCTAACTAATTTTCTTACTGAATGGCTTGGGAGCCAAATTCCTTCAAAGAAAACAATGTGTTGCATGTGATATGTTTATGACAAGAGAAATGAAGCTATATTCTTATAATGATGTTTCTAAACTAAACATGAAAAACACCGAAGGCAGTGCCGGTGCATGCTAACTTTATTATCTCGAGATCGTGTCTCGGAAAATTCCATTATATCGAGATAATTTTAATATCTCGAGAATTTCCAAAAATATTTCTAACATATCGCTCCGGGCCCTCCGTACCAGGTTAACCTATTTCACGTAATTAAAGTGATTATTGGTATGCCTCTATCGGCACATATATAATGAATATCCCTAAATAAAAAGTTCCAGATGGTTTCATCCGCAATTGGAGTATCCTTGCGAAAAAAACCAGATTTATTCCGACAACTGTACACAACGATACAGCAATCACGGGCAACTCCATGGTATTCCCTGTGGATATTACAACGCCGCATGCAAATACCGAAACAGAAGCCAGCGAAAATATATATCCCATACCCGCATATAGCACGTGCAAGTTTGCCACGAGCCTTATCTGTGAACTTCGTTGGCACACAACGGATAGGAAGCGAAGTTCGTTTACAATTTTTTATGCAAAAAAATACACTTTTTAAAACCTCGTGAGTTTGAGAAAAAGTTAAGAGGGGTGTTTTTAGATATCATTTTGATTAACAACGGTTTTAGTTGGCCTGAACACTAGCAATCCATGAAAAGGTGGACATTTGAAAAAGGGGTCGCGTAATATTATAGTTTTCATCGCAGTCGCACTGAACCACTGATCTCTTACAATGAATTGGCTACACAAACACAGTAACAGCCTGTCAACCATCATGTAGATGAATGGAGCAACGGGGGGCATCTTGGTCTACCGAACACCATACCATTCAGAGACACGCTGTTAACAGAAGTTGTAACCGGGTGCATGTTTTAGAGGACATGCCATCCCATACGCGCCAATACAATGAGCTAATGATGGCTTGATTTTGTAGTCTGTTATGTCGCTTATCCAAATTTCAATGGGACAATGTTGTATAAATGACCGGCTCTTAACCGCCACCTGCTTGGGCTCTTTTTGGAGGACCAAATAGTGGCCATCGGTGCTTCAATTACGAAGCCCCGAAACCCACTAATGCGCGGGTCAGCAATCTACGTACTTTTCAATGTACCGAATACCGCTTCTTTGTTTGATGAGCGTTTCCTAATTTTATTTTAAAACTAAATTTCTAAAGAATCCAGGCTCATTTTATAAAATTAGGCACAAATGTATGCCATTTTTGGGAAAAAATGATATATTTTAAAGAAAACGTTAATGTTAAAAGTAAACGCTATAGTCTTTAATACAGACCAGAACTTGACTAACAACCGATCATCTTTCAATTGGTGTGAAAGACTAAACATGGCATTGGCAAAAGGATAGCGTAAATAATAAACGTGGCGGCTTCCTTAAATCGTCTAATGCTTCGAACTTAAGCGTGAAACTGGTGTTTTCTTCTCAAGGAATTACTCCAATGACCCTGCAAACCCTGGTACGTCTATTTAGGGATATTTCACTATATATGGCCGATAGATATTCCAACAAATCCTTTAAGTTGTCGTGAGCTCCAATCCTAGTTACAAGTCGTGGGTCATTTGGGGCAATTCCGTGACCGTGGAGAGCAGAGATCATTTCTCAGTGGATTGTATTCTATAAAGGTTAATGACAAACTTTAGCGGAGGTGCCTCGAGAAAGTGGGGGCGGAATCCAGGAGGGGGAGAAATTCATAGTACAGGGGTCAAAAATGAACATGCTTGGATGCTGTAAAAAAGGAACCAAAGTGTTTCCTTTGTTACAAGATTAAAAAAGGATAGTTTGTACTACCTATACAACGTGGTTATGGAGATATACAAAATTCGTCAAATGTCAACGGTCCTCACAAATGTTAAATATTTAACTATTGCACCAATTCTTTAAAATGGTCTCAAAATGTTAACCATTTCACAAGGATTGCCACAAAAGTAGTTGACACTCATCCATGTATTTGCCTTTTCGAGGCACAGTAACAATGGCAATGCAAGGTCAACCCCATTGACCGCTTGATATCCGAATTCTAAAAGATGTTAGACGGTGCAAAATGTTTTTGTTGCAGTATCTTAGGAAAGATGAACAATTTGAGCCCATTTTTGACGAAATCGGTGCATATTTAAGATTTAACCTTTGGTGATGACCTTTGACATTTGACGATTTTTGTGTTATATCTCCTAACCATAAAGTTGTAAGTAGTACAAAACTATTAACTTTTAATCCTGTAACAAGACGAACACTTTGGTTACCTTTCTGGCAGTCCAAGCATTTTTCATTTTTGACCCCTGTGTTATGAATTGTTCCCCTCCTAGATTCCGGCCCACACTTTCACGAGGGCACCCCCCTAAATTGTTCATAAACCTTCATAGAAGACGAATCCACTGGGAAATAATACTCTGCTATCCACGGTCACGGAATTGCTCCAAATGACCAACTAGAGTGTGCGGAATCCACAACGGTATCACATGATGAACAGAACGCTTCTATACGATTTTGGCCGAAATTATGTTCCAGGACCATACTTGGACATATGGTCCTGGGCATAATTTCGGGGCAAAATATCTCAGAGCGAAGAACCCCTCCCATCCACACCCCAATGCCTACTCCGTGTTGGACTGAGTATAGTGGAATTACCGCGACTCGAGTCGATGATATGATTTCTTACGGCGCAAGTGAATGACGGATGAAAGTTTAATACGTCGAACTACGCTCCCGCTTTGAGATGCGGCAGCAAATCGTTCATTTGCTCTAATTTTCATGATTAATTAGAATAAAAATTACTTCGTTCCTCGCTACGGACCCATCACTTGATGATATGCAGTTGGCACAAAAAATTATCTCGGCGTGTTTTTCGATCAGTATTACCAAGCTCATAATTTTGAAAGTTTTCAAGATATACATTTGTTAACAGATCTGCGCTTTCTTTAACACTTGCTTGTAAAAAAAAACTGCAAGTATGGCTGATAGACCTCTGGAGACGTAAAAAACCCCAAGCCAAATGTTGCAGTTTTCGGATTCTTCAATGGGGCTTGGTGTCATTGCTAGTGTTACACGAACACGCTGCCCACCAATCAATATTGCAAGAAGGTTCTCGCTCAATCAGTCGAAAACCCTCTTTGTATAAAATCAATACACACGTATTAGACTATGGGCATTAGACCAAATAACCAGCTAATAACAAAATTCCGTAGTCCCTTCAAGGGAAAAGACAAAACACGGGGTAAAATTATTGATACATTATTAGCAGACATAACCGTCTGTTGCCCAAATAAAACTGCCCACATTTCTTTAAAATGAATAAATTGTCACATCAATTTCTCTGTCATAATATCAGTGACCAATGGATATGTATAGACTTCAGCAAACCATTAACTAAAGATATTACAATGGGCCCGTATGGGAGCCATTGTTATAGCCAGGTGTTATCGCCTCCACGAATCGGGGTTGAGTAACAAAATACCCGTCCTCCTTCACAATAATAACCAGTTACATTATGATATAGAGTAGTTGACCCTAAGTTTTCTTCTGAAGCGCGGTAAATTGAATACAAAATAAGTTACGGATTTTAATTCTGCACAAAGGTGTTAGGTCAAAGCTTGCCCAGCAACATTCTGGCATGATGTTTGTTTGTCTTTCTTCCTTTTCGAATAAATGATGAAAAGCATGGACAAAGTTAATTGAACACGCACTATAGAAGCTCAAGATTATTTATTTGCGAATGAGGATAAGTATTTTGCACTTACGTCCTTAAAAAAGACTTCGTCTAAATTGGAGAGGTGGTAACACCTGAGTCTTTTCAACGGCGAGACAATATAACAATGGTCCTGCACTCCCAGATGAAAAGGAATCTGAAGTGTTTTTCTACCCCGCACCACAGGGGTAATTGAATATCTTTAGCTCCAATGTTTGCTGAAGTCTAGCGTATCTATTGGTCACTGATATTGGGGGAAATAATTGAAGTGACATTTTACTCATTTTCAAGAAAATGTGCCAGTCTTATTTGTGGCAACAGACTGTTATATGATTTTCATAATTTATTATGAATTTGCACTTGGTTTCCCCCAAGCTCCTAATGGGGACACAAAACAAACAGAATAGAAGGACCTGCCCCTAATCTACCTGTAATGAGATATTTGTAAATAATTTTTAGGATAAAAAGTAATGTGAATGGTGAAGAAATATGAAATGTAACTCTAGACTCTGCGAAGACTTAATGTTTTCGCACTTTTACATGAGAAATATATTATAGAACAGTTACTAGGTCAGAGACCCTACTGCAGACAGTGACCGTTGTTTGAAGTATGGCCACAGGTACATTACAGCACAGTTCGCTAGGTCAGAGACCCCTATTGCAAACAATGACCGTTGCTTGAAGGTCGTTATGCAAAGGGGGATGGTATGTGGCCTGTTGCTCTGAGTTTCGTACAATAGAAAGAAGTACTATTTAAATTGTATGGATATAATAATTTCTGAAACCCACATAGGCGACAATATTATTTTTGCCGTAGGCAATATATGTTGGAACCAATTTTAATGTTTACACATTATGTGCATCAAGAAAGAAGTACTTTTAATTAGATTTCTTTCTTAAAAATTTAAAAATTCGTAAAATGAATTACTTAAATTATAAGAACAAACAGCCTTTAGAAGCCAAGATTTTAACTAGACGACTACTGACTATTCATTTTGTTGACCAGGGTTGTAGACTGAAAAGAAATATAATAAATCTATGGTACACTATGTTGATTACGTTCAGGCAACTAAAGTGTTTTGTCAGATCCAAATTGTGTTTGCAACAATTCAAGCCCACTGTTTTACACATTGTCTGTATGTATTAAAGTAACACGATAAGTTCGGTTGTTGTTTTTTTTTTCCCATGTAAAGAGTGCAACCAGGTTTGTATAGGCGAGACAAAAAAGAGGTCTTTCGGCCCTTCTTTATGAACATGCGACCAGGGACTCTTCTGCTGTTTACCAACACCGCAGGACAACTGGTCATAAAGCAGACACGGACAGTTACACTGTCCTGTGCAGAGAAAACAAACAGATATCAAGTGAGATGCGGGAGGCCATCTTTATCAAGAAAGAGACTAGCCCCACTCTAAATAGAGACGGAGACGTAAAATCCCTAAATTGTTTGTTTCCCTTCTGCAAATACCCGATAACCGCCAAGATCTAGGACGTCACCAGCGTCCGGAATCAAAAAGATGATCTGTCCAGACAGAATTCAGCCCCATATGACGGTGATTGGTACATCTCGCAAATTAGGAATTCGCAAAATGTAGAGTTTGGTGACCATTTTAAATATTTCTTTTGCTTTATCAATGACCATATTTTTAGTGAAATATGCTCAACGGCAAATCGTTTCAGATGGGGGTACACTTACCCCCCCCCCACACACAACACAACACACCACACAATAACACCCACGGAAGTGTACAAGCACCTCATACACTAAAGGTGGGCGTTCCGATTTATTGTATCTTGTTCTTCACTTTATGTGAAGCCTGGCACCGGTGCGGTACACTTACCATCAAGTAGCGTGGGAAACGATCTTGCGGTTTTGATAGTAGAAGTGATAACGCACATTGCAAGGCCTACTATTCACTACTGTGCTGATCTTGATGATTAACCTGACGGCAGTTTTTTGTCAATACTACTTTGCAAAAAGTGGATTTGGCAGCTGAAATTTCAGGACGATAATGGAAAAAACAGCCTTTCATCTGCTATCAAATTTATAACTACGTTTCCGGTTAAAATCCTAGGGTCCCAGAGCGAAACGTAAACCCCTTTTAAGTGTTAAAACACCGCCTTTGTACAGGCCTTTTCTCCGAACAGGTCAAACGAGTATGCAAGTCATGGCATTTAATCATCTTAAGGAGGAAGAATTGTGGAAGAAAGAAGCTTACCTTGTCCCTCTGAAGGATATTATGGGATTACGCATATGGTTTTGGTTGACATATTAACGGTTTATTTTTGCAGAGTGTGTCCTCGGTTTTGCTGAACTACATTTAATCTGTCCAGTCAAAAACCATTGTTGACCAATTGAATATGATTCATTAACCAACTAATTAAGAGAATCATATGCGGCCGCAATACATAACGCATCTGATTTATTTATCTACTTTAGAACGGCAACTTGGTATATATACTAATGGTTTAGCAATCAATAGATTAAAGCAATAATAGCACATTATTTTTTAGGACGCCTTTCCCAATTTTTCCAAAAAAATTTAGATTGTTCCACGGTGCATTGGTAACTGACTAGTAAAACTAGACCTGTGAATGATCAGCGTGAAAAGTATGTGGTCGTGTCGCAAACGAAGGAATTTTGTAATTAGAATAATATCGAGATCTCCGATATAAATTCAACGGCGCTGGAACGGCCTTTACTATAAAATGTGGGGAAGAAATAGGCGCCATAAGTGTCAACGCTAGTTGGTTTATTGGTAGGCAAGTCTCAAATTAGAGATCATCTCTTTGCATGTGGCACTATTTCGTCATGGACGGAGATAACTTAGCCATTTCCAGCTTGCTATTAGGTAATCTGGGATCCCAATTCTAATAAGAAAATCCGATTATTTGTGATAAAATACGCATTTGAGCATCCTCGTCGCAGGTATAGTTTCCTACTAGACAATTACCAACATAACTCTGTAAAAATATCAATTTTGAGAATTGGGGGTACTCTTAAAAACTACTACAAGCTAAACACCCACCCACCACCCCTCCCCCTCCCACCCCCCACACACCAAACACAAACCAAAACACACAACAAAAAAAACCAACACACGCACACGCAGAACAAACCCACTAATTCAATAAAACCTACACCACACACTGCTGATAAAATTTAAAATTTCTCCACATAGAAACAGGCCTAGGATTTAAATGCGTTTCAAGCCTTGGAGATCTCTTGCATTCCACAACTTAACTATTTTTTTAGCCCTAAACAGGTAATTGTTATGCCAGCAATTCAATTGGAGTGTAATGGGTTTGCAAAATCGAGAGTTGGAAAAGGGATCACGAATGGCGGACTTTAAAAAACTTCAGCGTTGTGAAACGATTTTGTTTTCGATTCAATAGAAGGCTCCTTGATATCAGATTGTCAATATCACTGAGTATAGGAAATGGGAAAGTAATAATAAAGCAATATATTGGTATATCTGAACACGTCAACAAACGTTGACGGTTATTATTTAAATCATCTAACCTACTTGAAATTCGCACTTGCGTTTGTTTTTGCTTGATTGTAATCAGTTGCTTTGGCAAGCGGCTATCAGTAAAATGGCATTAAACTCAGGCTGTTACTTTTTTATTGGTACTGTTTTACTTTCCAAAGTCATCTTTGGGGAAATCATTTTGAGGAGTGAGTGTATCATACTCTATGCGTTATGTGAGTTATGTTAAAAAATGTACAATCGAACACAGATTTTTTTTCAATATTATCTCCACCTAGTAAGTCGATTGTACGTCAGATAAAAAAAAAACAATCGAACACCGATTTGTTTTCAATATTATCTCAACATAAGTAGTCGTTTGTACGTCATATTAAAAAAAAAGACTAGGCTTTCCAATATTTTTTGTTTCTCATTTGTGGTTCCATTCGATGAGATAACTCCAGGTATACTGCGGAACACAAAAATAAAGTTTGTGCCACTTTCTGGTATGGTTGAGTGAAAACGGTAAAGAATTAGTAAACATAAATTATTCACATTTGAACAGATATGAAATGCTTTAAAAAAGGGATTAACTTCATAAAGAAACCTTAAAAGATGCGGAAAACAGCTACGTATGGTTGAATTATCTTTAGTCAAGTTCTGGCCTTAACATAAAGTGTATAACTGCGACCATTACTGTTGTTTGTTAGAATAGAACCCTTGCCGTTAGAGCAACCTGGAGGAGAGAGGGTTTTATGATTCTTTAAGTATCAATGAAAAGCAAAGGCTACGACACCTTGATTTATTGGGCTTCCAAATTCAAAATGTTTGACTTCCACAATTAGTTATGTACCCCAAAAACAGTGCAATATTTTTAAACCATTGGAATGCATTTGAAGTTATTTCGGCATTCTGGCATGATTTTCAGATACCAATTTTGTAATAACTTCAAGCTCATGTTCATTGACGTGCCAATAAATATTTTAACAGTTGTTTATTATTATAAAAAGAAGAACTATTCATTGGAACTGATTATCTTAACTATTAAAGCTATGTCGAGAAAACTAATCTTCCCTTGGACCTTAATCTATGTTTTGTTTCCTTTGTCAAGTTGCAATCTTTTGTGAGCCTTGAGACAGCATGATGGTAATCCCTGCGCAAAACACCTTCTGCCCATGCATAATATGGCACCCAAACGAATTTGGTGTATCGCACGCGCATAAATAAGGATTTTATATCTTGGATTGAAAAAAAAAAATAAGATGAAAAAAAAAAAACTATTGGAAAGCCTGGTCATATTTTGAATTACAGTGCCAGTAAGAATCAGCGTATATTGGAATTTCATATTTAACCATTTTTTTTCTTGATTGTACTACTTTTTTGGCGACAGGCTGGGGTCAGGTCAGGGGCGGCTCAAGATAAAATTCTTAGGGAGTGCGAAAAAACCACAGTTAACTCATTTAGGTATAAAACAATCCCAATTTTAACGCAATGTCATTGCCTTATTAGCCTAAATCCCATTTTTTTTGAATTTCAAACTCTGGGGGTGGCTGCCCCCTGCACCCCCCTGGCGCCGCTCCCGTGTAGGCGCCAATTTGTCAATGTGACGTAGCACTTTCCATTCAATTTCACTAATTTGCAGATGTAACGCGAAGGCCAAAATTATTAATCGGAACCTATGACCCGTTTCGATAAGTCGTTGTACCACTACATTATACAGTCAGGCCTCTACAATAAATATCAACAAAAAAAAACATTTTAAATTGCCATGTATTTATATTACACTGGCACAAACAGTATCTCGGATGTTTTTTCGATCAGTTACTGTGCCAAAGTCAGACCATGTTTTGAAAGTTTTGGAAATATACATTTTGTTTGCATTGGTCTTTGCTCCTTTCATTTAACACCGCGTTTGTAAATAGCGTGCCGAAATAGCTGAGATAGAACGCCCGCAAACGCAAACCCCCAAAACCAAACGTTACAGTTTTGGGATTTTTCAATGGGCATCATTGCAGTGTGAATGGGACACGAACACGCGGACGGGGGGGGGGGGAAATCAATATTGCAAGTTAGGCTTTCTCGCTCCACTCAGTCGGAAAACCTCTTTGGGTAAAATCAATACACACGTATTATTCGTTGTTTTTTTACCCATGGTTATTTAATTTCATTAATTAACAAAGAGATGAAAGATATGTTGCAAAACAAGTATAAATCTAATGTTCTTGTTTTGTATTGTTTTGGGTTTTGTTGTTTTGCTTGTTTTTGTTTTATTGTTTTTGTTGTTTCTATATTTGTTCTAAAATTGTGCGCAAAAAAAAAAAACACAATAAACTGAAAAACATTGAAAAGGTTTTAAAACTCTGTCTCCATGTCATTATGTTATATGCGGGATATTATAGTCGGAGAGATATGTTCACGTTATTCTAAAATATTACCTTAAGTATAATTATTGTATCAATGAAACAATTAGAAATGTATCTTGATAATAACCAAGTGTCGCCCACACTTACAGACTGTCGTTTTACAAAAACACGTTTTCCGAGAAAATCGCAACAATTCCAAACTTTACCGCGACATTTCATGTCTTAGACGGTAAAATGAAGCATAAAAGAAACTGAGACTCTACCGTTTTGAAGAAAAGAAAGGAAAAAATATTTAAAGTCAATATAAAACCATAAATTATAAAATTATTAAACTCAAAAATGCTATACTATTAATTAGGAAGTGATCAAATGTGTCATGTAATTTTAAAAAAAATAATGGATATTGCAAAATACACGCTATTAGCACCGTTGTTTTTCAATGTTAATCGTTAAAATAGATCACTAGGTGAAAAGCTTGTTTACGAAAGATCTATGGAAATACCGGCAAAATAGGTCTGTATGTGAAATCGTTTATTTTGGGGGATCTGCAAAAATACAACGCTATATAAAACACGGTAAATGAATGGCGATTTTTAAAATACCACAGTATGTGAAATACGGATATGATTGATTTTGAGGAAAAATGAACAAAAAATATATTAAATTAATTAGGCATCCTCATATTTTGAAAACGGTGTTGTGGGATGGGAAGACCGCGGATGAACTAAGTAAATAGGCGAAATTTCTCAAAAACCTCAAAAAGGTGAAAGACGACAGTATGTGAGACGGGCGAGGAAGTGATACCAGGGAATCCCGATATATAAAAAGTGTCAAATTATAAATTGAGGTAATATATGTGAAAAAATGTAATAATGCCTATGGTATTTTGACAACTTGCCACCATATTAGTTTTATTTCGATTTTGGCGCATTAAAACAAATTGAAGTATTATATTATACATTGGTAGGATCAAAGGTACCCATTTCTAATGTCATTTGACACATTGATTTCGATTAGAAGGATGTAATACGTATAATTTGTGTCAAGTATTTTTTGAGCTGTTCACTTTTTGGCTGCCATAATGCGACGTAATGTTGCACTTTAAAAGGCTAAGAAATACGTTTTTGTGTCTAAAAAACATAAGCTAAGTACTTCATGTCTATTCTTATCACACGTATTTGTGTATAGCGCATCTTGAAAACATTATGGGATTTGGCTTCCATTTTGAATTTGAAGTACCACTTAAGTTACAAATGTGCCATACACTTGTTCATTGGATCCGATAGTATATCTAGTAACTCCCTAGTTTGATAATATAGGGTTGAATAGATAATTACCATTTATGGAGACGCCATCTTGGATTTCTCAAAATGCCCAAGGATGCCCAGGTGGGACCCGGCAGATTCTTATTCTACACACCCTAATCTATCATTTTCAGCAAAAATATTGTGTATATATACTCAACTGTACGGTCATATGAACGTTCTCTCTGACTATTACTTGGAAGAAACAAGCTTTCAAAGAACAATACATTCTCATCACGTTCTTTTTAAAAGAAATTAGTCCAGTAGCATAGTGAAAAAATCGTGACCCGCTGGATTCGTGCACCAAACTTGGCCCACTTGTTGTTTGGGTCCCATAGAAGCATATTAAGGTAGGTGCCAACTTTTGGAAGTCCAGGTCAAGGTGGGCCGCCAATTTACCAAAGTGGCTGCCAAAATCTCCATAATAGCGATTCTTTCTGGCGATACAAATATGCTACTTACTTACATGTTGAGGTAGTTCTAAACTATAATTTGATGTTTTAACACTTAACCTCCGGAGGATACCTAAGGCAATGTTGGCGGACAACTTTCTTATTTTGCATACATTAAGATGGCCGTCCAATAACCCATTTTTCATATATAATTTTGTTCTATTCGCCCTAGATGGATGATTTTGGTATCTAATCATTATGTTTTTTGAGGCCAAGGCTTCATTAATAAAGACCAATTACAGACCATTTGACAGCTACTTCAAACGGTCCAATCAAAGAGCTGCCAAGAAGGTCCAACATTTTTGCCGCGAAGTCAAGTTTGGGATAATAGGGTACATAATACTTATTTATAGGGGTGTTTGTGGTATAGTCAACGTTTTTTGAGGTCAAGAAATCCTTAAAACTAATTACATACCATTGAATGGCTGTAATGTCTGGTCAATCCACCAAGATGGTTTGTCAGAGTTCGCCAATATGGGCCACCAAATCATGTTTGGATCAATAGAATACTAACTTATAGTGGTGTTTTGTGGGTGTAGTTTACCATTTTAAGGGTGGTGAGGTGTCCATAAATCAATCATGAAACCATTGAGAGCTTACATCATTGTCAATCCAAGATGGCTGCCATAATTCACCAATATGGCCGCTTAATCATGTTTGAGCTATACATGCTTCATATTCAAAGAGTGGCCACTAGAGGTGTGTTTCATCTTTGGGGTCAAGTAATGCAATGAAGCAACTTATAAGGTGATTACTTTGATTGTTTCTATTCATTTGTATGTGAACAGCTGTTTTGATGGTGGCAGTAGTGATTAGTTTTGGTTTTCATAAATTATAACATTGTAGCATATTCCTTTCATGTTGGGATATTTAGGAATTAACAGTAGAATTGAATATTTGAAGGATATTTTTCGGTTGAAAAAAAGGTAGAAAATAGAGCATATTTAATTTAATTATCAATAATGCCCAGTAACCAGGTATTTCGCAATCTCGGTAGATGTCGACTAATGAGATGCTGGGTTTTGTATCCAATCCTAGAACAGTATCTCTCTTTAATAATGAGTTTCCAGAGGGTTTTTCTGGGCGGCATCCTATCTCGACGCTCTGTGCGGCCTGATTGGCTGTGATCCCGACTCTCGGTGATCCTAACTGTCGGAGAGTCTGTGGGATCCTGGCTGTTGTATAAACCTACCTGTAAATATTTCTCCGGGCAGTTGAGACTTAATCGTAAGAAGAGCACACGGGTAGGGAAAATAACAAGGTAAAAGATGTATCATTGAAGGAGACAGAATATAATATTTTGTTAGAATTAATTTAAAGAAGCAAGATAAACGAACCATACGTTGCAAGAAGATAAAAGGGCGCAAGAAAAGAATTTACATATACAATGAAGAATAATAACTAGTTAATGTGATGCGAAGGAAATAAGGGAAATCATCGTGCTTATGACGTACAAATTATATGGCATTAGAGGCGGGTAATGTTCTATTACTGTATCCGGCCAAGTACCAAACTAATGTCCCAGGCTTGCAACCCATTCCAGTGCCCGGAGCTCCTTCACCACCTCGCTCCTGCCCATCTGAGTGGGTACTCCTCCTACCCAGAATTCACATTGTTGGCACTACCAACCCTGTCCCAATTGTGCTTCCGCTCTTCTGCCTCGCTCCTCTAAACTGCGGTGGTGTTCATCCTACCTAGACTTCACCCGGTGTTCCAACCCTGTCCAAGTGCTCTGAGCTCACTTTCTTGCTCCTACGCTCCGAGTGGTGCTCCTCGTACTCTAAACTGCACATCAGCATTCCCAACATGTCGCGCGCTCCAATCCTCCTCCGTCTCACTCCTACCGACTCTGACTGGCACTTCTCCTGCAACGAGCATCTCACCCAAGCGCTCCCTGCCAACCGAAGAAGCGCTTCGGCTCCTCTGCTTCGCTCTAAAACTCTGAGTGGTCCTCCTCCTGCTCCAGACTTCACACAGGCACTCCACCCAGTCCAAGCGCTTTGAGCTCCTCTGCGTAGTTCTACTAACTTCAAGTGGCGCGGCCCCCCCCCCCACCCCCCTTAACGGGAAAACCGCCTCCGAGCGACAGGCCCCTCGGGTAGACATTCCTTTGTCATAACCATTACTTACCAGCGAACTCCACCCTTTGTCCAAAGTACAAGTATCACTCCTACCGACCCGAATGGCACTCCTCCTGCAACAAACTTCGCACAGACTCGTGCCAAGCCTTTTTCGCCCAGCCTCTTCCGCCTTGCTCACTGCCAAGTTCGAGGCACTCTCGTCCTCTCCTTTTCAACAAAAGCCTTCCCCCCGAACTCCAACCGTACAGTGCTCCGAGCACCACCTTGCGCCTACCCTGGCCGGGCGATAACCAATCGATCGGCACATTTAGCCTCAGGCACCACCTATCTTTCCAGACAATGCCCGCCGTAGTACGCAAGCGTGTTCAAGCTCTGAGTCATCACTCTGTCCGTATCACGATTTATCCACTCCAGTGGCGACTAACTTGTGCGCTTTATTCGAACACCTGAGGGTTTCAACAGGTTTGTTGAGTTGCCCTTCATATCCCTACTACATATCAGCCATCTTCAACTTTGCCCCCGCATTGTTCTTGTACCTGTGTACACGTGCACCACTACCACGTACGAGAAAAAATCATTGTAAACTTCTCCTTTAGTAGCATCGGATCCCCCAATTGTTTCACTTACAGTGAGGTATAGTATCTTCCCGAAAGGATCCAGCTCAACCGTTAACATCTAAGCTTGGACCTCTGACCGCCCAGCTGACGAAAGGAATGTTTGAGTAATAACATTTCCTTGTAAATATCTTTTGAGATACCAGAGTATAATAACCTTCCACGGCTTCCTCTACCAGACACAACCAGACACAACCTGCCGCCGCATACACTGTACACATGCGTGTAACAACCAGTTTGTTGTAATAAGGCGGCAGCATTTTAAAGTGACTCATGTAACTGGGGATAAGAATGAGACCAGACAATTAGAGAAGAATACTGTAGGATTAACATCGATCACGGTGGCTATTTTGGATGGGCCACGGTACAATATCACTCAATTACGTTAATTTATTGAATGAATGACTTGACGCCACAAGTATATAACTGGAATGCATAAAATAACACTGAGCTAAAGATGAAGAACTATATATATACCTCAAAACCTGATTAGGCGGCCATCTTGGTGACCTTATTGGTCCCTCCATCTTGGATTGACCAGGATGCAGGCTCTCAATGGTTTCAGATTGATTTAATGGATCCCTTCACCATCTTAAAATGGTTGACTACACCACGAACACTACTAAAGTATGAGAACTCATTGCTCCACCATGATTTGGCGCCATATTGGCAACCTTCTGGTCCCCATCTTGGATTGACCATGATTCAGCCCCAATGGTCCTGGAATTGGTTTTAATGGATTCTGTGATCTCAAAAAACGGTTGACCTGTACCACAAACACCGCAGAATAAGTTTTAATTAATTAAACTGAAAATCCAGTTTCCCGGCGCGGGCTGGACTAACACGTTTACTATATACAGCCCTAGGAACAGAGCATCGTGCCAATCTCATAGCATGAAACACAGGTAAACTTATTGTAAGGACACAACTTTAAACAGTGTCACAGTGTTTTACCTTTGACAGCTTCGTTTGGCCCTGGAATTAGGTACAGACTGGACTTCGCCTTTTAAAATGTTATCTATGGGGACATAATAAACAATACTCTCTAAAATAAATACTGCAATAAACAGGTGTAATCATATATTAATCCTTCATCTAGTAAAATGGCTGTGGCTTTACCAATATTACACAATGTACCAGTGACATCTGGTTACTTGACTAACCCCCACCCCAAACCCCCTCCCCAAGTGACCCAAACTTTAATGTTGTTATATGGGACATATAGACCCCCTAGAGTGAATTTAATACCGCATCTAGCAAATACATCCGGATTTTACCAGTAGTATTACCACCATATGACCTTTGACCTCTGCGTAACCATGACCTAGGCCCCTCAGACTTGGCACCCCCCTTCTAGAATGTTTTTGTGGGACCTAAAGAGTAAGTGTGCAAAGTTGGCGCTTAATCAGGCGTGTCACGATCGTGCCCAAATTTGGCTCTAAGCCACTGAACTAAATAGGCATTTTCTCCCAAGACAGAAGTGTATTATAAAAAATGTAAATCATTTGACGTACGTCATTTTAAGCCACAACAGTTTTTCATACCTCCAGCATATATTCTAGTGCCAAGCTTCATATTTTGGGCTATACGTCATAGAAAAGACCTGGCAGGATACACTCTAAATTTTGCAAAGGATAAAGTAGTTATGTACAAATGATTGAACCCATTTGTTTAGATAATGATACTATGTAGCCAAAACAACTTTGAATCAGAACAGGTTTACAAACAAGTTGCGTATTGTTTAACATTATATTCTCAAAAAATGGTCTTACGTATTAAATGCTTTTCGGGAAAACGTTGTAATTGTTAGCAGGAGATTGCAGTTTTATAACATAATATGTGTTTGTATTCGGGGATCCTATGTATCAGTGTACAATAATAGGTCTATCAAAAAACGCAACATGTACTACTTTTTCTGGTTCAGTTGAGTGTTTGCTACTGTAGACGGCGTGAGAGCCAGCGCGAAATACGAAGTAATTAACTACACGCAGAAGGGCAGCAATGGGTTCATGACCGGTCAAATAAAATATCATTTCATTTGATAAGTAGGACATCTGCAAACATACTACATATTATAAAAATGATTTACACAATTGAGTGTACGAAGAATTGATAACTAAGTTAGGCGTGATGAACTCACGCTTACTATTGCAGAGCTCAATGCGATTAATGAATACACAGCTTCAATATTCAATACACACTCGCCGCGGGCGCGCGGGTTGCACTCCCTGTAAGTGAAATCTTTAAAATTTTAAAAATATTATCCTAAGGCATAGCATGAAGTACCAACAACAGCTCTCTTCATCTTCAATCTCTTCTTTAAACATGCAAAAATAACATGATTTATACATTACCCAGAACCGGTGTGGCCGGGAGATATAGTCAAGCGTACTCACAGTCCGGTAACAATGGTGAACAATAGGGCAATCGATTCGTTGACTCTTCACGCAACAATTAGTTTCACGCTTTTTCGTTTCCGTTCTATGGAGCCCGGACTGGTTCTGCCGGACCATATCTCCTTTCCACACAGCATCGACCTACATCATGACTCAAGCTGTACCAGTGTGTTTACTTTTTTGCACTGTGATGACGTGATCGACAACTTCGTCATGCATTTATAAGGTAATTGGGCTGTTTTAGGGTTTTGGGCCGTACAATCTTGGCAGTTTTTAAGTCCTCACTGCTTTAGGAAGGCAGATACAAATCGAAACTGCATTTTGTTAATTTCCTAGGTCACCAGCTTTCTATTAAGATATTTCATTGTGTGTGGACTTTCAGGCCAGTTTCCTTCACCGCATTCATATCAGAATGATTAAACTCTGAACAGTGTATATGTACGTCAAGTAGCACCTATTGCCTCACTCACATTGTTGTAAACAATGATACACCATTTTAAGAGCCTGGCACATTTTGAAAAATAGTGTGCCCTCTAGATTTTTCAAAATTGATATTTTTGGCATGTTTATAAAGCTTTTATATACATGTAGCCACTCCCTTGACATAATTAGAAAAGAAGTTAAGTCCAAATCAAGCGCGCTTATGGGTAAACATAAGGGTTTTATAATGAATTTCGTTTTCCGCCGACAACTTAATCAGCAGACGAACGACCAAAATAGCGTTTAACACAAGACAACACACGCCCAAAGTTGAGTCGCACGCATGCCCCTTGTTTTGAGTCTGTAACCTTTGTGTTTAATATCACTGAGTAGCTACGATATTCATGCAATATCCACATTTGTGATTAAATTACGTACTGCAACTTAAAAGTTTTCCTACAAATTACCTGTATGTCTTAGCCTCTTATAATGTCCCCTACCCTGCTTTGTGTATGTTATTTTTATGTGAAAATTATTTCTATTTTCCAATGGCTAGACTATCATTTTGCGAGCAAATGAAGAAATTTCATATTTTCTCTGAAAAAATGTGCCAGTGCCGCTTTAATCACAGCTGTTTGAAACCCCATGGCAAATGCCTCTTTTATTTTTAGAGCAAATTTTAAGCACTGGCGGCACAATTTTGGGAACTGATATAAGTAGGGACATGGCAAGAGCTTATTCTCAAAAAAATCACACAAATCATTGCGGGAATCTTGTCAAATAAGCCTACAAATGTAATGGTTGTATGTTATAGCGCGCTCGAAGCATATTTCCCCATCAAAAGCGTGTAAAACTAGATTTGCATGAAAATCATATGCCCTTTTTTCCCGCCATGAATTTTGCATAAAATTTCACATGAATGTATGCACAACAAAAAAGTCAGAAGCCCCAAGTGGCAAAAATAATCCAATTAGTTTTGTCAAATGGGTGTCGCTCTGGTTTTGTCATAGAAAATGAGACTTTCAAACAGCTGTGTAATATTATTTGTCTCATAACGTTTGGGATACCTTTATCATCTTCTTCATAACAGCTTTCAAACAGCTGTGGCAATATTAGTTGTCTCATTAAGCCAGTTGGATACCTCTATCATCTGCTTCAAAAACAGCTTTCCAAACAGCGTGTAATATTTTGTCTCAGTAAGCAATGTGAATACCTTTAAATCATGCTTATAATAGATACGTGAAAATGGCGATTAGTAAACGGGTCTGCAACAAATGAGGACGATTGGAATATCGAAGCAGTGAATGGCTATCGATATGTAGTCAGGCTTTCGAACGACAAACTACGCTACTTTACAAAAGGAACAGCAGTTGGGATCTGTAAAGAATGGGATTTTTACCAATTTGGTTATCCTATTAATCGTGATCAGATTTGGATTTGGATACGTAGTGATATCCTCTACGTCCACTAGGATTAACCGGACAAAGAGTTTATTCACTCCATTGAGTGATTGGGATTACAGGAACTCCGTTAGTTTGCGTTGTGTGTACAAGGTACGTACGCTGCTATTGTGATTGTCATTAAGTGCATTTCGTGATCCTTGCATTTCATTTTTCCGTTTATGGTTTATTTGATATCTTCAAAAAGCTTAGTTTTAAAGAGCCAGTTGATTCTGACGAAGCCTTTTGATGTTATGTTAGGCGTAACTTCAGTCTACAAAAGGCCCTATTGTGTTTTAAAGACACTATCAATTGATTTGCTAAATCAGCAAATCGAAAAAAATCATCAAATATCAGATTTTAGCATTACGTAACAAGTACGGTATCCTAACATACCCCCTGCAAATACTAAACCAGAAGCACCCGGAAATAATGACAGAATCGGATATTTTAGTCATTACTGTCCGAACGGACACTTACTACAACAGCGTAATTGAATGGAGAATCGTATCTTGGAACACTGCCGTTTCTCTCCTTCCTTTTCTTTCAATTCTACAGCTGGAAAAGGTAACTTATGAGAATTCTACAGACTTATCCTTCACTTTGAAGCATTCCTGCAAATTTCAAATATTTTTCAAATCACTGATAGTGTCTTTAATGTTGGAGCGCCCAAAGTGCATTAAGTCATGCCGTCGTGTTTACGATGCTACACCAACTGGGTACCTGACGAAAACCTTCACTAAAACGCTTCTTACTGTGCCTCGTTCAAATTTAACGTTCAAATTTAACGATAAACTCCTTTCTGGAATACGTTTATTTAGCAGTTGAACACCTAGCCGCTTGTAGAGAAGACTAGAGCTCTCTCTGTTCCATGTACCCTTCAGCAGTTGCTGGTAAAATACACGGTTAGGTACAAACAGAGGTGTGTATTGAGTCAATCCCACAATGCACCAGTTTGTGGGAAATTTCACTTTAATAAGGTCATGTGATCCCACAATAATCTTATTTTTAAAGGTGGTTGTTCCGATTTATGTGTATTGTGTTCTCTACTTGATATGAGAGCCTGGCACTTGCACATACACCCCATCAAGTACCGTGGGAAACAAACTTGCGGTTTTGATGGTAAACGCAATAAGCATGTTGCAAAGCCCTGTTCAATACTGTGCTAATAAAGTGGGTTAACCACTAAAACGGCGTTTTTTTGTTTATATCTTGGGAATGAAATGGATTCCGAGGCTCAAATTTCAGGACGACAATGCATCAAAAAACGCCTTTCATCTATATAAATCGATACTACTTCCGGGTACATCGGGGGGGCCAAAGACGATCGGAACACGCCCCTTTAATTCCTGACTTTAACCACTCATTTTAGGCCGCAAGGTGCTAGGACTTGGGGAATTGTTAGCATGATCACGAAAATGTCTTGTGCTTATTTAACTTCTTGAAAACTTTTTATCCCTAAGTACTGACATGTGTTTAATACAGTAAAGTGTAGGCACATTGCAATGCATTGTGGGATGATGTCGAAACACCTCTGGGTACGTGTTTTCGTTTAAGGCCTATGTTTTCTTAAATTTGTGGAGTTGTCATTCAGCAACATACCTGACGCTACCAAACTCCCTATACCAGTCTCAAGCTGGTGACATATCCGTCCATGTCAATGATGTCATGTCAATGATGGCCCCGATTGTGTATAGCTTCCTCCCCCCAGAACCCCAGATTTTACTGCAAGTTTTCAAAATTTTGAGGTCCAAAGAAAGCTGCTATTTTTCGCATTACCCTGGTGAAACGTAGGCTAAAGTTGGTTGTTTGGTTTGGATGTTTATGAGCGAAGATGTGCCCTATTTTGGTAGACCAATAATAATAAACTTTACATATGGGGTTTGGGGTCAACGTCATTCAAACAAGATGAAACTTTATAGTATTAAATCGGGTCATCTCCCTTTAATACACCATTCTTTTTTCAAGTTAAGATGAGATGATGAAACTTTTACATTTCGTCTCATTGGGGACCCAACTAAAACTGCTATAGTCGAGGTTTATGACGGTGTTTCCTCCTGGGGGCGAGTTTGCACCAACACGTGGAATATCCGAGCAGCTGATATCGTATGTCAGTATTTTAACTACACTCTTGCTGCAAAGGCAGCCGTCATCCCTATTCAAAATGAAACCATTCCGAAATTTCTTTCCTTCAATTGCGTACCTAAAGATACGTCAGTATTTGATTGTATCGATGAAATAACCGCTGAGTGTGAATGCAGTAATGCTGATGCCGGTGTTGTATGCTTGAATGGTAAATATGATACTTTCCCGTAAGGTGACATTAAAAAAAATGGGGAGGTGCAAGAACCAATAAAACTTCCAAGTTAACGCCTTATTTCTTAGGGAGCGTCATGATTTATGACAGGGGGAATGGAAGATTTCAACTTTTTTCGGCAAAAATTTTCGCGTTCCCCCCTCGCTTCCGTTCAAAAATTTCACACTCCCCCCTTGATCATGCTGATTTCCCCAGTTATTTCAAAGTTCTCTCCGCTCTCCTCGTTAGTGAAAAATTTCACGTTCCCCCCTCCCTCTTACACAAATTTTTCGGGTTCCCCCCCCCCTCAAATCCTCCACCCCCCCCCCCTTGATGACCCCCCTTACGCCTGTGTATAGAAAATCTTGTTACAGGGGAGTGAATTGGAGAAAAATCGAAAGTCTAAAAAAGTTTCAAAGGGAGAACTGCTACTAGAGCAGGTTGGGTGGTCAAAATTCCCAGCGTGCGGAAAAAAGGTACATCAAAATGTGCACAAATTCAGCAACATTTGCAAAAAAATGTTACCATGCTAAATTTTGTCAGTCACTAGGGAAATATAGAACAAAGTAAGGATACAAAATCCAAGGGAATTTACCTTTACCCAAAAAGCTACATTTTGTAGAGCTTCAATGCGATAATGCTAATGTTGAATTCAACAGCTTTGGCACAATGTTGAAAAATGTCTAATGTTAAAGCGGCACTGGCACATTTTCACAAAATATGAAATTTCTTCAATTTGCTCTCAAATGATAGTCTAAGCCATGGAAGAATAGAGATATATTTTACACATAGAAACAACATACTCAAAAAAAACAGATAGGGACGTTAATAAGAGATTAAAGACATCAGGTAATTGTAGGCTAACTTTTAATTTTTTTATAACTTTAATCACAAATGTGTGTCTAACATGAATATCATAGAACGTACTCATTGATATTAACCACAAAGGTCACATACCCGTCAAACAAGGTACATGCCGTGGGAAACGTGCATACGGCGTGCGTTTTCTTGTGTTAAACGCCATTCCGTCGTCTGCTGAATTAATGTCGCTTGCGACATTCATTATGAAATCGTTCTGTTTACCCATAAGGACGTTGATTTGATCTTAATCATTAAGGGTGAGGGCTAAGGGTTAATGTATATAAAAGTTTTACAACCATGCACAATATCGATTTTGAAAAATCTTGAGGGCGCACTATTTTTCAAATTTGCCAGTGTCTCTTTAAGTGAAACCAGGTGTGGCATTCAGCTCAAAAATATTTCTCTCGAGAAGATGGTTAAATCTTTCCAACCAAAACTATTGTGTCATATAGTGTCATGAAGATACTTTATTTTAATTCACTTTTACATCATTATACGTTATGGAAAGAATATCCAGTTTTAGAAGCGGGAGGAAACCGGAGTACCTGGAGAAAACCTGCGAAGCCGAATATGAACTGGAAACCAAACGAACATCCGACCGAGGGTTAACGAAACATATCTCGAAATTAAAACAATCAAGTTAAACAGAACAAACGGCATTTGAAAACTAAGACTACGCTCTTGACGTTGATGTAAGCGTCATTTCACAACAGTATTTTCTATTGCCAAAGAGGGCGCTTGCACATTTTAGACCAGGCTGTAGAAACAGCTATCTGAGAATCAAAAGGAAATCAATTTTTGGGGTTTACTTAATGTTTATTATTGTGTGATGCTATCAGTACTTCAATAATTAGGATTTAAGATAGGTACCCCTAGAGAACGCTTTTTTCTTCAAAATGACTGCCAAAATTACAGAAAATGAATTTTTAAAGCTTAAAACAGCTATGTAAGAGTCAAAATGGAATCAATTTTGGGCGTTTCTTAATGGTAATTATTGTATTGTGTTGTTCCAATAATTACAATTTATGATAAGTACAGCTAGAGGCCGCTTTTACAAAATGTCAGCCAGAATTCCATATCTTTAAAATCCCTAAAACCCATTTTCCCACTTTGAAAAAATCACGAGGCAGACCCTTGCCTTGTGTTAAATAACACAAACACGCTACCTCCCTTTTTGCGGTGATTGTCAGGTTGCTAGTCATTTTCCTCTAGCGACGTAAGGGATAGCCTTTTGGGCCGTTATTAATTATTTATTATAATTACAAATATAAATCAAAGTGAAGATGTTTGAATGCATTTGCTTAATATTTTATGGATGCTGAATAATATTCAATAAACTCTACCAGGGCTTGGAGGACACAATCAGGAGCATTCCTGCACACAATCATCTCTTTGTTTTGGGGGACATGAATGCAAGAATATGGACTGATCTAGTAAAGTACAGTTATCACCAGGAAACAAAGTACAATAGGACAGATGCTCTATGACCTGGCACAGGCAATGGATCTGGTCATTGAAAATACCTCATTTACAAAGAAGCTTGGAAAACTGATGACACATCTCAATTCTGGGACTGGAACTAAATCACAGATGGATAACATTCTTATACGTCGTAAGTGGAGAGGTTTTTCTATGGACGAACGAGCTTTGGGATCTGACCATCGAGTTTTAGTAGCACAAAACAACTCCCAAACACTCCATAAACTAGAGATGGACTATTAAAAGGCAAGAAGGATTGGACGTGGTATATTTAACAGCTAACCAAGACCTCCTTGATAGATAATCTATGTAATCAAGGTAGAAAGTAAAGGTAGAAATATTACATCTCCTTGGAAAGCCATAGACAGCCTGACTGGACGGAAACAAGCGAATGAAGGACAAGCGAAAGACAAAACACAAGAAGAAAGACTCCACAACTGGTATACCACATTCAAATATCTCCTTGGTAACCCTCCCACAGTATCCATGGAAGATGAAGATATACAACAAGTGTACGCAGAACTACCAATCCGTACAGATTCATTTTGAGGCAGCCATTAAACAGCTTAGAATGGCCACGCTGTGGGGAGGATGGAATAACTGCTGATGTCCATGTGTTACAACTTGTCGCCAAGAACATAGGAACAAGACCAATATAATTCCTAAGTCAGGTGACCTAAGCAGTCCTTAAGACTACAGAGGCATCAGTGTAACCTCCATAGAATGCTGTTAAATTGCATTCGAGATCACATCGACCTACTTTTGAGATATAATCAGAACGGTTTTCGCAGAGGAAAAGGAACAAATTTTGTCGCACGTTGGAAGGAATCCAGGCACGTAATCTTCCTGCAGTACTACCCTTTACTGACTTCCGCAAACCCTTTGGTAGCATACACAGGGGGAGGTGTGCAAAATCATGACTACCTATGGAATTCCCCATAGTTGCAGCTGTAGAGCTTATGTATCGCAACACCTTTGCTAAGGTTAGCTCACCTGATGGCGACACAAAAGAAATAAGGGCAGGTGTTTTTCAAGGAGATACCCTCGCTCCTTTCATCTACATCGTATTTCTAGAATACTGCCTCCGTCAACCATTCCTCTTGACAAGACAGGGACTTGGATTCACCATCAAACCGAGGCAATCCAGCGTGAAAAGCAGACCATCGCAGATCTTGGCTTTGCTGACGACCTGGCCCTTCTTCAGATACTACGATGAGGCCCAAGAACTTCTACTTACACTAGAAACAGAGGCTGAGAAGGTTGGACTTAAAATCAATGCCAAGAAAACAAATTACATATCCTTCAACCAAACAACCATTGTACCACCAAAAACCATGAATAATACCATAGTGCAGCCAGTCAATGACTCCAAATACTTGGGTGCTTGGATAGTAACATCCAAGCAAGACTTACATGTTAGAAAGGGACAAACATGGCAAACTGTGAACAAGCTATGTAGATCTGGAAGTCGAGACTCCCTTGGTTTAGCGCCAGTTGTCCTCTTTGGCTTTGAAGCATGGGCCATTCCAACCAGATTGAAGATGGTTGTACACTGCATTTTTTAAAAGCAGATGCAGTCCTTAAAGTAAGCTGAAAACAGATGATCCCCAACCAACAGCTCCTTGGTTATCTCCTAAAAATCCGAGGAAGAGTATGTTTTGGCCGCCATATTGAAAATATAAACAAATGCATCAAGAACAAGCTGCTAGCAAGTTCATTCTCTGGAGCCAAAACATGGTATTACTGGCACAAGGAATGACACACATCTGCACACCCTTCTAAAGGACACTGTAGTTGAATGTGTGTCTGAGATGCCCACCATCATGGAATAAAAAAATGATTAGATATCACGATGCCAAGCTATTATCCAAACGAATGTCCAATGGTTTGGGGGACTGTGGTGAGTAGGAGTGGTCTGGGGTTAGGGTGTATAGGTGCGCCTGGATACAGAGCACATAGCTCTGTAGCCATAGCGCCTATGTTCAAGGGTATTAGGTATGGTAGACATCATTGTTGCAGCGAAGTTTGAGAAGCGGTGAGTTATATTTACACCAATAATCAGTATTTTTCATATTTATTTGTATATTTGCCTTTTTCTTGGAAATCCTGGATCTTCAACATGAACATTTCTGTGTATAGCTCCGTCTCCTCTATCATGTATATGAAGGATAAAACTACAGATCAGTAAATTTTGTCGGCCATTTTTTTGAATTTCACGCTGACATATTATGACCCATATGTTTCCCATACAATCGTGTCAATGGCGAATTCCCATAGGAAAACACGTACAGCGTCACACACAGTATACATGTACATACACACGCATGCAGGATTGGGCCAATTGATGTTCTGTTCACTCCTCTTCTGCGTTAAATTCCGCCAATATAGCGATAAATGTTGGTGACTCACAGGGTTTCGATGTTTGTAGATTCCTAATATTATATTCTGGCTTTTGTATATAGGTGTGAAAGAAATATGAAAAATCGCATGCTTTTTACGTACGATTTCCACTGAACATTCACTTCTTACGATGTCGACTTCCCGTGCCACTTCGCACACTGTAACTAGCCTCAATGCTATCCGTAAAGAAATTCATTAGGCTCGTACACAAATACTTTATGACTATGAAATGTTAAATATTACACTCTATATTTGTTATCAGTACATGATAATATAAATAAACAGTCGGAGAAAGTAATCAATGGGAAAAACATTTACCAAAAATTCATTGTAAATTTAAATTTCAATGAAAATTAAAACTTTTTTCTATTAAAATTTATAATAGTGACCAGTAGGTCAAAAGTTCAATTAATCTCACAGCACTGAATTCAAATACACAATCTTCAACGTTTTATGAACATGCTCTTAATCCCTTTTCAGTAGAAGGTAATGGGTGTTGAATGGATGGTGAATAATCAATACTAACAGCCGCAGTAAATGTTAGTGTGAACTTTTCAGATACTAAATTTACACACAAAATCTTAAATAAAAGTCGAAGTGTACAGAAAAATCCGACATAAAAGAGTGGTACTGCAAGACAGTTTATTATGGAAGGCTTTTCATGGAAAAAAGGGAGGCTAACAACTTCAGAAAAAATAAGTGAAATTGGGGTCATTTGAAGTCAGAAGCAATTAGACCATGGACCTAGTAGAGAAGGACCAACAACGCGTAAACCACCAATTACCTAATTCAATAACCATTATCTCGACAAAAGCTAGGCACTCGATTCGATGTGTATTCATGTGCATACACCGAGGCCGTCTGTGATCTATATCTCTTTGCCGCGATCAATGCAGTGACTACGTCTTTACTAAGGAAAACTGTCCACAAAACTAACGTAATTTAACCGGATGCTGTGACCCCTGACTGTAGGGGTTTTTGGAAAGTGCCCTCGACAAACAAAAACCAAACTACAATCAATTCCATGTTTTTTTGGCAAGTTGTTCTCACCAAATACATGTAGAGGAGAAAATATTTCAGAAAAATACCGAATACCCCATCAAAATCCGTCATTCCTTTGTGGAGCTATACGACTGTTAGAAAATAAGCTTGCATTTTGGGTGATTTTGTGACCCGTAATTGTTAAAAAATCTTGTGGAAAAAATATGGAAATGCTCCGATCACTTCCGATCTGAGAAGAAACGTCTTATGAAAGTTAAATGTACCTTATAACAAAGTATAACTTCTGACCGGGTGTCCAGGCGCGCCCATACGTGTAATTCTACTTCGAAAACCCACCAAATTGTAATATTTTAACTTCCGGTTATGTTTCATCTGAAATATGAGTGTGATAACTGATAAGTCAACTGTATACATAATTAAATGTATAACTTATAACCTCGTCTTCCGAGGGGGGTGACCGCTCTGTCTATTCTTGTCGCCCTACTAAAACCCCATTTTGCGGTGTCAAATGAGTTAATGTAATTGCCAATTGACATTTTTATGTTCCGTTTCATGCCCCATAAAAAAAAATACCGGGGTATAGGAAAGGTAAAGGGTGATCCCAAAGTGATGGATAGGGTGTGGCAATCACCCCCCCCCACCCACCCCCCCCCCCTTTCGGGAGGGAAATACCAACGCGACTCAGTACACAAAGGATATCACAGACATTGATTTTAGTTGCAATTGATAGCAGGTCCTCTTTCCTTTGATACCAAAATGAGTACCACATACTAACGTGTCATAATGACGTCATAATGTTTCTACATGATGGAAAATGTTTAAGTGTTACAATATTATTTATGAGCCAGTAAATTTGCAAATATCAATGTTCTTCCTATATGCCTATTTTCATACATTTATTACCTTATGACGTCATAGTGACGTCATCATTGGTTTCTACATATTTTGATACCAATGGAAAGAATAAACTCTAAGCTCTACTGTAGGTACCAACTTTATAGAATTGGATGTTCAATAAAGATCTTCACGGGGGTGGTACCCCCTTCAGGTGTGTTGTTATGAAAATTGCTCAGGTAGACAGGGTAAAAAGTAATCGTTTAAATACGAATGGTATGTATGGGACGTTTTCCATTCATTCAGAAAATTTTCCTGATCTTTCAATGTCTTCATTGCCATTATGATTTACATCATGCTATTTGAGGCGGGCTGAACTTTTCCTCGAAGAGCGAAGACCAGTCAGCCCTCTTGCTGAGAGGGTGATTATCGCATTACCTTAAGCCGTAAATGGGATCATGGTGATATTTAATAACAAAGGCGGAAACGTGATAGGGTCTTTGAAACTAGTGTGTTGTTGGTCCTTCTCTCTATTAGGTCCATGATTAGACAAGGCAATCAGTAGAGGTGTGTCTTCTGGTGCTAATGCTGATTACCTAAACCTCTTTGTGTGCAGAATGAGTTTTTCATTGACAAGTTACAGTGTGCTTCGACTGCCCTCGATGGCCACTTCGTCCATAGGGTGCTCAGTGGGTGCCTGACATCGCGTTGTTGCTGGGTTTTGTGAGTTTTGTGAAATACAATCTAGTCACGCTTTGAAATGACTTTAGGCCAAAATGAATTCAAGGTCACGCTACAGCTTTTCATGAATTCTGTAAAGGATACACTAGAAGTGTATTATTGGATATTCAATCTGGGCTACTTCTAACCCGGGTTCCCAGGCAATGTGCTAAGTGTTTGAAAAAGACTAGCACTCGGGTTATGCCGGATGTTGATGCCATTTTGAATTCGCTGCTGCTGTTAGATTGGCATGTCCTACCCCCTGCCACTATAGAAGACTTGAAATTAATCTCGACAATAGCTCTATATAAGTCAGACCGTAAAGGGACGATATATACAAAGTCACAAGGTGTTGTGGTGTGGGATATAAAAATCATTATGAGCCTGAGGCGGATATTCCAGAACGCCCCGGGATCAAATACATAACAAATTCGGGAATGTTAAATTGAGGTCTATAAACAGTACTCTAGGCCTAAATAGCGACTAGCGTTGTTGCAAAAACACACCATTAATGTCAAAACAGTGCAAAATTTACTCCTTATTCCCAAAGCTACGTCCGATGCCGAAAATGCGATCCTTTTTCCACGTGTTTATTTACTTCTTAAAATTTTCCAAATATTGACCTGCAAACTCATAATAAGAGTCTAATACAAGAATCAACTGTAGAAATTCATACTTTAATAATATTATCTTTATGTATAACTGGTTATTTGAGATAATGACCGTCCCGTGATCTTGTTATTTAAAGGCTGATTCAGAGATTTCAAAATATAACTTTTTTGTGTACAAATTAAAATAGTAAACTAGAACTAAAGATAGTCGCCTAAAATGCTCAATTCCAAAGTTTGAGATGAATCGGATTATTCGTTTTCATGAACAGTATTATGTGCCATAGGATACTGTGTATAATAAAAATTCCGGATCCTGAATTTTATAACAAAGTTGTGATTTTCAATATGAAGAACTTCGATTTGAGCTTAGCTATTTAACACAGTGATTAGTATATGGACAAGCATTATGCATATGCAAAAAACACGATTTGTTTGAAAAATGAGGGCGTCCTCCTCGGGAAATCTCTGAGTCAGCCTTTAAAGCTTGTTATGATAAAAGCAGCAGGCCAATTCCTCCAACTAATTCCAAAATTTCAAAACGTCTCCTCGTATTTGTTTTTTGTTCGCTGTCGCGGATTGGCCGCGTGGCGGCGGGGTGTTAGCGTCCTGTTAAACCTACCTCTCACGATGATGGTGGTCGGCTGAGGTCGAAATGATTAATTTTCCCATGTATCACCTTGAAGGGGATATCCCCCTGACTAGGATTAGGTATGTTTCCGCCCCGAAAAGCTGCACGTTAGCGCGTCCTGCCCATTTCAAAATGGACGTCACTGATTTATGTAAAACCGCCATTATAATCTCATTACAGATAGCAATTTTATCCACGACTACACGAACCAAAGTTTTTAACTGTCTGAAGGGGGGGGGTTAACTCTAGGCGTCCAAGTTGGCCGCCGCAAGGAGTCATATTTTGCTAAATGAACTTAAAATGGCAAAATTGTTGAAATAAGAACCTGGGTGATATTTTGGGAGCTCCAAAGAGAATTTATGGCATTTATAGTTTACGTAGCAGTCTTGTTTTTTTAAAGATGAGGTGATTATATTTTGCTCGGGTACGTAAATCAGGAAAAAAGGCAGCCCTACACATCTTTTCGACGTTATTAACACCACTTTCTAATAATGACCCTTAATCATTTCCAAGATGTAAAAAATATTAAAGTGGGCTATTGACTTGTCCTAGAGAGTGCCGTTACTATAGCTGGTTACTATTTGGGCCATATAACGTAGTTTAAAACTGACTCTATAATGTTCATAGGAAGACAACAGCTCATATCAACCTGATACAAAAAATCATAATAAATGGGTGTGGACTGTATTTAAGGACTACTCAGTGACGTCATAGGTGTTTCCCAGTAGAAATAAAAGCTATGCTTATGAAGAAGTGAAAAAGTTGCCTATACGTAGCAGGAAAATTTAAATATGGTGCCCTAATTTTCTTTCGAGCACATCAAGTGCTATCTTTGTTTCTGACTTGTACCACAGCTCTTTATCCCTCTCTACCGCCGAGATCATCTTCCTTCCAGCGTCAACTATTGGTTGAGTGGTGCATTGTCCAGAAGTACGAGAGAAAATTGTTGGAAAATGTTATCAATAGTTTTCCTTATGGTTCTTATTATGTCGAAAAAGATGTGCAAGGGTGTTTTTTTTCTTCTTGATTTATGTCCCCCGGAGCGGGCATAACCGCCGCCATCATTAATTAAGATCATGTCCGCAATATACAAATGTCATTAATTCTCTTTTTGGTGCTCTCAAAATATTACTCGCATTCTTACCCTATCAATTTGGCAATTTAGTACATTTAACAAAACATTCCTCCTTCCGGCGGCCATATTGGACACTAAAATGTTTAAGCCCACTTCAGGAGGTAAAACTTTATTTCGTGGCCATATAAAGTGACTCATGTAACATAATAGCATTATTCTTTTATTGGCACCGCAGAATCAAAGGTGGGTTTGGGAGACCATGAATCGCGAGATGCCCTTTTAAATCAGCTTGTTGAAAAGCCGACTCAGCGATTCCCAGACGGGGCCCTTAATTTTCTAACAAAGTGTGTTTTGCAGTTTTGCATATACATACTACTTTTCCATATACTAAGTACTATGTGAAACAGCTAAGCTCAAATCGACGTCCTTCATATATGCATATACAACAACTTTGTAGTAAAAGTTTATACCTAATATCTTATGGTAATGTTACACTGCACATGAAGGTTAACTACAACTACATCTAAACGAAAAATTGGATTCATCTCAAACTATGGCATCGAACAGTTTAGGATGACTGTCTTTAATTTTAATTGACTATTTTAATTAATGGACAAAATACTACATTTCAAAATCACTAAGTCTAGCTTTAACCTGATGCAGGTATTTATTTCTATTTTTTCATAAAACAGCAACAAAATTCGAAATGCGACCTTACAGCCGGGGCTATGTTAAAGTTGTCAGCACAAGGTCTTTTCTCGTCGGCCGATTTAGAAATGATGAAAAATGGCGAAAGATTTGTGTTCCTACAGTGATGGATTTTGAGGGAAGTCATTTGTGCAGCATACGGGACGAAAACCCAATAGAAGAAAACGAAATAAGTATCACAGATGTATGGGTAGCTAACTATCTACAACTTCGCGATTCCTGTTGCTTGCTTAGCATAGATGCAATTGTTCCTGAGAATTGTTCTTCTCTAGAAAGATATGCGCTGACAGAAGAATGTGGTAATTATTTTAAACATTTACAAATGTAGGTTTTCCCGGCCAAAACACTAATTAGGCAATCAATTTCGCATGTTTTTGGTCTACCGGTCCAAATCCTAAGTACAATTTCGTATTATGAGCGTTTATCCATTATTCGTCAATCCATTTCGTTGTACGGCATAATATTTAGCTTATGGTAATGCAAAGTTCGTCTATATTTGTTTGTTTGTTTGTTTAATCTTTCTCTATTGGTGGTAAAACAGCTTCAGTGTCAAGCATTGCTTTTCAAGCAGGCCGCCACAAACAGAAAAAAAAACAGTTACATAACAAGTATAATTTACAGATAAAAACAAATTACATAAAATCACTTACAAAAATAAATGTACATAGTTGGAACACAATATTATTATGGTAACACTTTGACATGAATTGGCTCAGTGTCATGTTTTCCGTATCATTCTGATTGAAGTTATTCCAAGCATATGTTGCTCTGACATGAAATGTGCGCAAACCTGAATTAGATTTAAATTTTGGTCTAACCAATGTGTTAGTTAATTGTGTGATTTCATGAGAGATGGGAATGATTATCATGAACAAAATCAAACTGAGTATATAAATACGACGGATTCGTATTTCTTAAACATTTAAACACTATAAGTAAAAGGTGATTATGCCATCGTTTATCAAGTTTGACCCACTGGAGCATGTCCATCAATTCATTATTGGTGTTCTAATCCTAGCTAAATTATTATGAAGAACCTGTAATTCAGCTGAGAAATTTGACCAGATTGTACTTCCATAGTATTTGATAACAGTATAATAGTATGATATGGAAGAAATGTTCCATACGTTTGACTCAACATAAAAAAAAACATAGTACAACATATGGTAATCAACAAAGCAACATATTTGACTGAAACTTACGGGTGTAGTGAAAAAATTAAAATTCCGAATTGGCAAGACATCGGAGGTGTGTAGTATCTTGTGTGACTAAGTGCAGCCTGTGTGACTGTGGTTTTCTTTTTTACTCTTGTTTGTCCAATTCACCTTCGTAACGCTCTCGGTAGGTGGTCTACAACCGATCAAGAAATTGTGTGACTTGTCTTGTGTGACTATGTACAGTTTTCATGCCCACCATCACCCTCAGGACTCGATATATAGCATATTTTCACCTTGCTCTTCGATGGTCGTTAATGTAAACATAGGCCTAGCTACGCTACGATATATCGTGTTCTGTGGGTTCTTATTTCCCCTGCATCGTTTTTTTTTTGTCTACATGAGTGGAGTATGCTCACTCATTTTTTATTTTTTTTTTTTTCCCCCAATTTTTTTTTTTTAATTTGGGGCTATTAGTAATCGTTTCGTTCACTGTTCATTTGTTCCATAGGTATGCCTGATGACGACTATCGAAAGCTTGCGCAGTCAATATTATTGATAACATTATAATAGTATAAATGATATGTTAAGGTCACGGCTAAAGCACCTGACACCCTACCATCTTGAAACAAAAAGCTGATGCTGCCTTGGGAGGCCTTGAGGGAGTTGACCGATAAGAAGGCCACCCACCTATAAGATCAAAGGGAAACACTTGAAAGCGTCTTGACACTGGTTTCAGCACTTTGTTTCTCTACTTGGCAAGCCATTTCAGAATAACACGAAAACCTTGATGAACCTTTCTTCTTCAATCACAAGAATAGCAACACCCTTCCAATCCAGACTGGACCTTTCCTATAGAGAGCTTCAGAATCTGCCTGAAGAACCCTGAAACAACACCAAGACACCTGGTCCAACAACATCCTTGCAGTAATCTGGAAGAACCCTATTCCATGACCAACTGTTAGAATTTTGTAACAACACCTTCATGGGAAACAAACCAGCCGCCGCCTTTTTTTCAACATCATTATCATGCCTCTACCAAAGAAAAGGGCGACCTCCAACACCACCACAACTACGAGAATCACCACTGTCACCACTGCCTTTCCTAAGAGCTACAACCCTCCATGCTGCTCACAGAATCACTCCTCACATAGTCCCTTCTCCTCATACGGAATCCGAACGGTTTTCGCAAAGGCTGATCAACACTACCTCAGATCTTGCCCTCAGAAGGATCTAGGGAGAGTTGTGAATTTCGAAGAGAAAAGCTTCAATGGTGTTTGTAGATTTTCCAAGGCTTTTGACAAGTGTAAACAGGGTTTAATCTTGCATATTCTCGCCAACTACGCGTGTCCCAGATGATACTGTCAAGGCATTTGCCATCATGTCTGATAACACCCTATAGCTTTGTTCATAACCATGGATGGGCCTACAAAGGAGTTCGCTAACAACTACTGGAATCCTCCAAGAATACTCTTGCTCCATATTCTCTCTTTGTAGTTTGGGGTTTGATTACACTCCTCAGACGGAGTCTTGACTTCGTAAACGACAAAGGACTCACCCTAAAAACCCAAGCGTTCTAAACTTCACCAAATTCAGTATCTCACAGACCTTGACTACGCAGATGATCTAGCTCAACAGCGATCTGATATGTGGTGCACAAGATCTACTACATCACTTGGCTGAAGCTGCCAGACAAAGTCGGCCTACATCTAAATGCCAAAAAGCCCGAATAAATGACTGTCAATGAGGAAGATGGTCATCAACCTATCTGCACAACAGATGGTAGCCAACTCAAAGAGGTCAAGGACTTCAAATATCTAGGGTCCTATGTCGCCGACAGCAAGCTTGAAATGCCTGCCATAACTACACAACTTATAGGCAATTGGTTATTTCTCCAATTAAACCAAGCTGAAATTCTTTAGAGCCTGTGTAGAGAGATCCTGTTATATGGATCTGAGACCTGGACCATGTAAGAAAGAGCTACAGGATAGACTGGATGGAACCTACACCAGGCTTCTTATGCTGGCGTGAGCACAAGACCAAAGCCCAGAAATGAGAGATATCCCAAATGTCCATCTTCCGTTGACCAACGCCGTGCACGATTTGCCGGTCACTGTCATCGTGCGATTGATCAAGTAGTCTCAGACGTCACATGTTGGAAGTTTCCGTGCCAAAAAAAGGGTCGTCGCCCCTTTAACTATATTGATGTGATTGCTCGAGATATCCAGCAGGATCCATCTGACATCCCCAACTTAATGACAAACAGGGACATTTGGCCGCGACATGGGTGAACAGCATCTCGGCTGCGGCCGGTAGATAGATTTATCTAGAGATATATATGAGAGATATAGAGAGAGAGAGAGAGAGAGAGAGAGAGAGAGAGAGAGAGAGAGAGAGAGAGGAGAGGAGAGTGAAAGAATTTGATGTAATTGACGACCCAGGAATAAGCTATTGCGGTTTTCTTTTGTACTCTTGTTTGTCGAATTCTGTGGAATGCAACATCCGATGCTTATTTTCATATTTATTGCCACTATATATATATATATATATTATATATATATATATATATATATAATACATTAATATAATATAATCACAAATGTGGTCTTTAGAAAAAAGTAGAAAAAGGGTCAAATAGTTGTTTTGCAAATAGTTGTTTTGCAAAAGGACTTCATTAACTTTTTCACTTAAAGGTCATTCATAATTTAGAGATAATAACGATCTTACATTTTATATTGTCTTACAATGGTTCTACTTTACTAACAAATTAAACTTTTCAATCATTATGGCACCCTACTGACCACCTATCATTTATCCTCTTTTCCTCGAAAGTGTAAAAAGGATGTAAGCCCTTTTGCATATCAGCTCTTGATATGGTATTTTCTAAAATCAATTTCTGCCATCTGGTTATTTTTACTCTACCATTCTTTACTGTTACTATATAGGTATGGATGTAAGTCTTGGTGGAATCAGTATGAAGAAGATTTATGATGCGAGCTGTGATGGACGATGTAACCATCAAGACAAACATAAGTGCCAATGCGACGTCCATTGCAAAATCTTCGGCGATTGCTGTATGGATTACGACGCTACTTGCCAGCAGTTTAATAACATGAATGAAACTCAGGGGGCTCTTTTCCAGAAAGATCTTTACGTATGTAGTAAAGTTTATCATTATGAAAATGAAGAGACGGTATATCTATTAAGCAAGTGCCCAGAGTGGTGGTCAGAAGCTTACATTCAATCGCGTTGTCTGGGTTCAAGCAATGAAATGCATGTATATGACATCCATGGTGTTAATTACCGAAACATATTCTGCGCCATGTGTCATGGTAATAGGCTACGCGACATTCTGCTATGGGACATTACTGATTATTCATTAAATACATGTCAGAATTCCTTTACAAATGCAGCACTGGCAGTAAGAGGTGTCCTGATTCGCAAATGCCATGGATTTGAAGAATGTCCAGATTCATACACAAATTCTTCTATATTAGACTACTGCGCCTCCTATTTATATCCAGTGAGCCATTGCTCTGACATTTATAAAAACCCTCATTGTAAATTGTGTCTTATGCGCAATCATCCAGAACATCGACGGGAGTGTGGGTATTCTAAAAGTGGAATCAAAAATATGTGGCAGTTTCAGCTTAAATTCAAGGGATTGGACACTTCAACTCTAGTATGTCCAGTTGGAGAAGTACCTGATATCGCTTCTAAAAGTTGCATTCCAATCGTTTGTTCATGGGGTTTTCTGTTACAGGGAGATAAATGTATTCCACACAACAGTACCACCAGTATGAGTTTTCTAAACACGTGGCAATGTATGCAGCAAGATACGGTGATATTTTTCAGAGGTAACCCTGCATCCGGAATCTGTTTTCGTGATATTTTAAATATCCAAGCGCCAGTTAATATCCGGCAATTTAAACATCAAGCATCTCCTGATCCTATCGACTATTGGATGGCATTTAGATTCAACGAGAAATATGTCGATAAAGTCTTACGTAACATTGAAGAAACACTGCAATTTAAAAATACAGGCGATCTTGGTAACGCTACTATCCCTTGTAACATGACAAATATTACATTTCTATCTTCTTGCGAAAGTAAAAGTGTTGTACGTCTTAACTGTTCAGGGCGTTGGTTCACTGGAAGACCGGGCGATTTTATTCGAGTTAATTTCTCCGACCAAACCAATACGTACCTTAAAGGTGAACAATACCTCATCGCAGAGTACATCATGTATATCGCTAGTTTTGAGACTTACAACAAGAAATTGAATAGGATAGACATTATTCTATTTTGTGGTCACGTAATGGACATCCCTGTTCTAGATTGTGGAATGGTAACTTTGAATGCCAGTGAATACCATGTCAACGACAGTGGTTTATTCGTAGTGGACAGGTCGATCTCCATCGGCAATTTTATCCTACTACCAGGTGGAAAAGCACAGATTTGTCTCAGTTCTGTTGCTTTAAGTGAGGAGAAATCAACGCCCTATCACTTTTTCTCGGGAACTCTGGATACAGTGAATTTTGTATTGACTTGCCTTTCCTTATTTGGCGAAATCGGTACCTTGGTAACCTATCTGAAATTTAAGCAACTACGAAATATCTACGGTCAAGGCATAATGTGTCTCAGCATTGCTCTATTCTTAGCTCAAGTCTTTACTATTCTGTCTGATAAGTTACCGCTTTCGGATGTGGCTTGTGTAGTATTTGCTTCAATAACGCATCATCTTTGGCTTGCTGTGTTTACATGGACAGTTATATTAGCTAGCATTCTTTTAAAAAGGTTTGTAATTAATCCTACTGATGCGTTTTATGACTCTCTAATATCCTACGTTGTCCATCAGTTTTTTGGTTGGTGTACACCAATGCCACTTGTCGCAGTCGTGCTGGGGCTTCATTTCTGTGAGTGCGCTTCGTTGAGTTCCATCTATGGTGGAAAGTCGTCTTGCTGGATAGCTCATGCAAGTGTTAACCTCTATGCCTTTGGTATTCCTGTGGCCATGACGATTGTCATCAACCTTGTTCTCTTGACCATTACACTCGTTTCCTTATGGAAAGCTAGACAACAATCAAATAAACTGCAACAAAAAAAGTCTACAGATCGATGGAGCGAAGTTGTTATCTTCGCTAAGGTAATTATATATTAGTTTCATAGTCCACTCAATCTATGAAAAATACTAGGTACACCTGGACAAAATTGCTAGAAGTTTTTTTTTCAGTAACTAGCAGTAAAAACTCTCCCAAACAACATATCACAAAGACATGCTAATTTGCATTTATCCTACGTGGACGTATTTGCCCATATTTCGACAGAGGTAGCTCATAAATGCATGTTTAGGGAAATTTTCAAATTTGTGTTGGTATTTGAACATGTTTTGCATAGCTATGTCTGCAAAATGTGTCGCATTTGCAATTAATATATTAAAAGTGGAAAATTATGGCCATTTTTTCAAGATGGCCGCGTTTCCCCCGTTACAATTCATTTTGCATTGTAGATGATTTATCAGACTACAATCCGGGTGGGGATATCTCTATTTAGCAAATTATTATTCTCAGAGTATTAATTCAAACACATTGGCTCAATTATATAACAAAGATGCAACTGGTGCTGGGGCACTCCATATCTGAAGTGATGGGTATATATGTGCCTCGACCTGTCGAAAAGTAGGGTCATTTCATATAAAATGTACCAACAAATTGTGAAAAAGTAGGTACATGGAAAGCAGAAAATGGGGGCCATTGAGTATCTGAATATTTTTAACAGCAGCCCCAAAGGAGGGTTATTGGGTACAAGCCAGTTTGAAAAGGGGTCTCTCCCGAGGCAAATTCTGCGTAACCGTAGTGGAAGTCCTCTCCCCCCCCCCCACCTCATGTCTCCCATTTTACCGTGAACTATCCACCGCCACTCCAGTTCCAGTCCATAATCTTCTGTACATCCCTGGGTTAAGCCTGGACCTGAAGACACGCGTTTCACTTGCAACCAACGATATCAACTTCTTCTTGCGTATGAGACAGCAGCTCACAGCTGTTTGAGCCCATGCAATCGTCTCTTTTATTTGTAGAGCAATTTTAAACAATGGCGACACAATTTTGACAACTGATATAAGTAGGGACATGCAAGAGCTATTACCTCCGCAAAAATCATCAAAATCCATTGCGGGAATCTTGCCATATATATAGGCCTACAAAGGTCCTAATTTGTATGATATAGCGCCCTCTATATGCCTATTTCCCATAGAAAGACGTATAAAACTAGATTTTTATGAAAAATCATATTTGCCTGCAATGAAATTTCATCAAAAACCCAGCAGAATTAGCTGAGGAGTGCCCTAATACATGGTTTCAATAGCTCTCTACTTGGCAAACCAGTTCAGAATACAACCAACCTCGATGAACCTTTCTTAATCACAAGATAGGAGACGCCATTCCCATCCAGACTGGACCTTTCACTATGAGGAGGTTCATAACTGCCTGAAGAAACTGAACAACACGAAGACACCTGGTCCTATCATTAGAATTTGGCGGGAATTAAAACTTTGGCGTAAAAACGGCAGCCATCTTGAAAATGTATCATCCCACTTTCACTTAAATATCCATTACGGCCCTAGAGGGAAAATGACTACCAACCTGACGATCACCGCAAGAAAGAGAGGTGGTGCAATTTGTCTTGTTAGATCTAGGAGCAATTTCACAAGGCAAAGGAGTCCGCCCCTGATTTTTGAAAAGCGACACATTTTGCAAGCATACCGTAACAGTACCTTAAAGAGTTTAATGACACAAGAGTTAACATGTTGTAATTTTTTTTTAAAAAGTAATTGGCCATGGGATCAAAGGAAAAATTATTTTGATTACATACTTCGCAGAAGTAAGTCATTTTCCACTATAAATAATAATAAATTTTATAATTACCATTTATTGGTTATGGCAATTGTAAAGGTTGCACATTTTCATGAAAATGAATAAAATGCAATCTCAATTTCTTTCTGAATATCAGTGATGAAGGGACATACACTATGCCCACACTATGCTACATTGACTCAAGCAAATAATGGCATTATTGATAAGTAAATCCACCTGGTATTCAGCGTACAAAGCACTTCAGATTCCCCTTTGTTTGGAACTGCAGAGCCTTTGTTACTGTCCATGCAGTTGAATAGATGTCAGGCGTTATAGACTGGTTATCCCCACCCAGTTTCGCGGTGACGTTTCACATAGAAGTCTCAAGTACGCAAATGAGGTATTGCCTTTGATTCCGTCATGCACTGTATGGTGTTGTGCAGTAGCGCAGGACGGAATCAATGGCAACTCTTTGTATACTTGGGACTTCGATATGAAACGTCTACCCAGTTTGGATTGAGCTGGCCTCGTTCGCGATAAAAATAAGGTTTGAGGTTCTACTGTGAGTTCGATAATTTTGACAGTATATTTCATCATTTATTGAAAAAAGAAACTAATGTGAACAAGACACACGGTGGATATGTTGCTTGGTATGCTGTGACCTAACATTTTTGTGCAGAACGAAGATCCATAACTTATTGCGGGACCTCATTTCTATTCAATTTACCACCAGGTATTTAGAAAACTACAAAAGAAGGGGGTCTAGCGACCTATGCTAACAACACGGTAAATTTAAAAGAAATGGGGTTACACGGCAAGTTACTGTAAGTTAAGTTTTGTTTCTGCACAAAGGTGTTAGGTCACAGTCTGCCAAACAAATTTATTTCATGATTATTTGTTCATCTTTGTTTCCTTTTCGGAAAAATTATGAAATGTATGGTCAAAGTTAATTGAACGCACAGTAGAAGCCTAAGATTTATTTATTCGTGAAAGAGGACGAGTATATTGTGCTTTGCGTCATGAAAAAAATAGCTCAATCTTAATCTGGTGATGAGCACCTGAAATCCTTTTTATGTGGAAGTACAGAGCCATTGTTATTACCCATACCGTTGAAAAGTAATTTGTAGTGCTTTATCATCTGCATACCGAGCGGATTTCCTGGATATCAACAGTGCTATTATTTGCTCGAGTCAATGCTGCATGATGTACATCTACTGGTCACTGATATTTAGGAAAAGAAATTGTGATGACATGTTATTCATTTTCAATCAAATGTGCAACTTTTGCCCTGACATACCCCAGAGTATTGAAAGGTATAATTAGACAATATTAACTGCGCAGAAATCAGTTACTTCGCCGATATGCGTAACCATATATCCTTATGCAAGCATCTTTCTCTCTTTGATCCCATGGAGTATAAACAGTTCAATGAAACAAGAGTTAATATGCTGTCGTGCGTCGTCGTGAATCTGCTGAATTTGGTTTATTACATAATGTCGGATGTTGAGTGGTTAGCGAGATTCATCGCTTTGAACAGCAAATATATTATAAGTTTCTAGTAAGAGTGATATTAATTATGTAATATACCCGATGATTACATTCTAGTCATGAAGATGTTGAACTTTATGGTAAACTGTAAACTGTCTGAAATCGGACATCGAAGAGAATTATGATGGAATTGTACAGTATACTAAGAACTTAGTCTAATATGTTATAAGTTTCATTCTATTATTGAATTGTCTAGATATCGTCCGTTCTTGGCTTGTGCTGGATTCTGATGTTCTTAGCTAGTGCATCTGATACTGAGGTGATGTGGTGGATTGCCATCATGGCTTCGTCGCTTCAAGGAGTTCACATATTCTTCTCTTTTGGATTCAATGATAGAGCACGTCAGCTGTGGAAGGATTCACTGAGGTCTTAAGAAACCCCAAAGTGTGTCTTTTAGCCGATCGTGTACTACCTAGTATACTTCGAGTGGATTAAAGCAATATTAGCACATTTTTTGAAGAACGCCCCCAATTTATCAAAAAAAATGAGATTTTTACACGGTTGCATTGGTAACTGGCTAGTAAACTATACCTGTGAATGGTTAAGCTCGAAAATGTCTGTGTTTCACAAACGAAGGAATTTTGTAATTAGAATAATTATTATCGGGGATCCCGATAATAATTCAACGGTTGCTGGAAACGGCCTTCCAATGTGAAATAGCCGGGAAAAAGCGCCATGTACGTGTCTACGCTCATACATTAGTTGTTTTATTGGTTCAGGCAAGTCAAGTTAGAGGTTATCTTCTCGAGGTGGCACTATTTCATCATGAAATGACATAAACGTAGCATTTCCAGCTCTGCCGTTAAGTCCAATCTGGGATTCCAATTCTAATTACAAAATCGCTTATTTTATGATAAATACGCATTTCTTAGCATTCTCGTTCGCAGGTATAGTTTTCTAGACAATTACCAACGTAACTGTGCCAAAATATCAACTTTTGAAAATTGGGGGCGCTCTTCAAAAAATGTGCCATTATTGCTTTAAGTGTAGACTATTATATTATATAGATTTAGTATTTTAAGTGTTTAAAATGATCCACTACAAAGGTACTGGTGATATTAACAGGAAATTATTTACTGAAAAGATCTAACTTCGAGAATATTGTGGGGTAAATAAGTATTGCGTGTCTGATATTTTGATGGTAAAATGTCCCGATTAACCAGAAATCCCGATTAAGAGAAGTACACAAAGATACTAGATATTGGGCATATAAATATTAAATTTTAACCTGCACAACACGATTAATGTTTGTTATAGCTTTTTTGAGTATGTATGCCAATGAGAAAGGGTAAAAATGTATTTGCATATTAGAAACACAAGTTCTAAATACAAATGAAAGCTAAATATAAATGAAAGCATACAAAATGTCCCGCTTTCAGTATTTTTTTATCAAATCTTTGTAATTACCAGATCAGATGGAGTGTCCCAATTAAAAGGCGAATTTTACACACACAGAAACGGTGTCCTGATTCAGCATGTCAATTATCAGAAAATCCCCTTTATCAGGATCCCGATTAACCATCTTCGACCGTATTACTCTTAAGGTTTCAGAATCATCCTGGTGGTGAATGGGTTCAGTCATCATTCAGTTATCAGGGGGTGACAATGCAGAGCAGCCCCCCCCCCCACCCGAGAATTTCAAAATTTAAAAAAGGTATAATCCTAACACGCCACTGAGGCTGACGCCACGCCACTGAAGCTTATGTCATCATAAGAACATCCATATGGGTACGAACTCGCTGGCCGGGCCAGCGACACACTAGTGGCTTGCCCTCGCCGGTCACGGGTCAATCCCCATCCACGATGGAAAATCTTTTTCAGCTTCTATCCCTTTACCCCTTCCTCCCGAGCCGTGTTAGGGTTAAAGCAATGAAGCAATGAGTTGCTTTAAAACTAGGATTTTACCTATATACGTGGATTATTCTATCAAGTTCTATACACTACTAGAGATTACAAAATATTATTAAGAGCTTTCCAGACTATACTAATTATACTACTTCTTTACATAACATGATCTTTACAGCCTGCTAGCATATACTATCAGCTGTTGTAACTACTGCCACAAAAGTCACAGAAAGGTGTAGAAGTAATTATAGTCCGCCATACTCATAGTCCGGTGTCATATATCTGAGCATCCGGTCGTTTTAGTGTCCGGCGGACGCTAAGGTTTAAATCTGAGAGTCTGACGGATACTAAGTTCTATGTTTCATTGTCCTAGGACTCCTGGTTTTAAAATAGGGCGTCCCATAGGACTGTGGGTTATAGGTTGCTTTTTGTCCGTTGGACACTACGGTTTAAGTCTAAGAGTCCGTCGGACACTAAGTTTTATATTCCATTATCCTAGGACTCCTGGTTTTAAATTGGAACCTCTCATAGGACTGTGTGTTATAGGTTGTGTTTTTTGGGTCGGGACACTTAAGTTTAAATCTGCGAATCCGACGTTTCATTGTCCTATGACTCCTGGTTTTAAAATGGAGCGTCCCATATGACTGTGTGTGATAAGTTGGGGTTTTTTTTGTCCGCCGGTGTCACGAGCGAGCAAGTCCTAGCATTTTAGAGTGCCGTCGGACACTATGTTTTGAGTTTCACAGTCCTAGGAACATATGTTTTGAAATTAAGAGTCCTATAGACACTAAGTTTTGATTTTCAGTGTCCTAGGGACTATCGATAATGACACGCACTGTCCAATTGACTACAGGTAATAAAAGGAAGAGTCCTAGGACATTTGTAATAATGGGACTCTGAAGTTTATTACATTACACAAATCTCAAGGTCCCTAAATTTGGAGGGTCCTGGGACGGTGTCTACTAATTGTGGGTGTCCCATGCAGAGGGTTTCAAATACAAGTATCACAGTACAATTGAGTGTCTGCTTGAAATGACACACCATTAAAAAAATACTGTAAAAAATATGGAGTAAAAAAGGGATCGCTCTGTAAAAGGAGTAAAATCTTAATGGAGTAAATTTCACTCCATTTTGAGTTAGTTTTCACTCCATTTCGAGTAAGATTTTACTCTTTTTACAGAGCGATCCCCTTTTACACCATATGGAGTAATTATTATGTAGGAGTATTCGTCTTTAACGTGCATTTGAAATTATTGTTTTTGTGAGTCTAATCGTAACATTCCTACATTCGGCTCATGGTGCCAACACTGTTACATTAAGTGGCGACAATTTAGGGGTGGTCAACATAGGCTTTCTAGAACTGTCCCCCCATGACAATTTCAAAATTCGCAATAACCTGAGAAGTCCCAAGCTGTGTTTTGACAAATCAGTGTGGGAACTATGACATTTTTCATCATGTCATCTTTTGGTGTTTGTGACCAACTGAAACGAAAGGGAAACACTGACTACAGTGGTTTTCTGTGATAGTATTCTTTTGGAAATGGATATTTTTCAGTTGGGTAAGTAACATCATGGGACAATTCCTCAAGCTCTTGGGTTAGCTAACTCAATTAATTCAATTATTTATTCAGTAATCTGTTTTAAAAAACAAATGGAATATTGTATATGCTTTTTATAACGATTTGTTCATTGTGGAAATTCCTCATCACCATTGGATTTAATGATGGGAATTCCAATGCACTTCTGGATTTTCACTATGAAATTCCATGCCATTTTTGAAGAGGGTGTGGGAAATAAGGGGGTGTGGATAATTTCTTAAATAGCCCAATCTGACTGTTTTTCCTTTTCCAATCGGTCAAGTTTGGTTTCACATTATTGGTCTCGTCATGGCCACGTTCAGTGTTGTCACTTTTTTTCTCGTTCATTCTCTCTCTCTAATGGTTTCATTGTTTCTATTTTTTCGGTATTTCCCAGTTATAAAAATAATATCGTTTGGGTATAATCATAGCCGATGTGTATTTTTTGTCAGTAAATAGTGAAAATTAACTGCACATCAAACCTTTCGAACCTTAACCAATTTCAAGCTTTAAAGTAATAAATTTGGCCATTGTTTTAAGGATGTTAGAATATAGATTTTGTTATTTTAGACCGGATGTTAACCCCTCGTAACGCAAGTATGTGTGTTTTTAATCCAGTTTTAATCACTACTAATTTAAATTTTTTCTTATACAAACAAACTGAACATCACCATGCAAATCAGGTCTTACAGCAAATCGGCGAAAGTCGTTTTTCTTTTCTTTTTTTTTTTTTTTGTTCCATACTGACGGATACATATTAATTAATTTCTCTATTTATTTATCACAGCTCATTAATTAATGCAGATAATATATATTTTCTTAGTGTTGATCCATTTTCAATTTACTTTATATAAGAACCTTAGAAAATTGATCCTTACTCCTGCAAAGTTTTGTGTTTTCAATGCAATTTTGTTCAGAAGTTTTTTCGAATTCAGTTATGGCAATCACACCCACGTTTTGCAACAAGTTACATAATGCATCATTATTATTTTAGATTCATTTTGTTTTTTGTTGGAAAGACGCGAAGATAATTCCTTTAACTATTTTTTTAATTATGAAAAATTTAGGCACTAAAATCTTAGACAGTATTGCGTTTTTGGGAAAAAAAAAAACTTCAAAACAAAAATATATTTTTTTTTGTTTTTCATACTTATTTTGTTGTGGGTCAATATATCCTTGCACTTTCCATTTTGACCATTGACAGTAGAGGCCAATGACCACTTGGTCCAGGTAGGGCAGTTGCACGATCATTTAGGCATTTGCAAGAACAATCGCCAGTTAGACTAGTTGCCACATGAGCTCCAATTGGTCTAAATGCCCTTTGTTCCAAATACAGTAAGCCGTTTTTTTCCTCACTCTTTTTTTTTTTTAAAGGTAAATATTTCATCTAAAAATTGGCACATGGGGGGGGGGGCTGAAGGGTGCCAAAGTGCTTTTTTTTGGTAGGGGCAATTTGGGTCCTTCTCATAGACAACTGGTAACAAAAGTCGTGTCATTTGGGGGGGCTGAAAAAAGGGGTGGGCAGGGTTCTGTTTGGGGGCTTGCGCCCTCTGCCACCCCCCCCCGCTGTACGTCACTGCACATGGTCCATAACTAGTTAGTTCGAATTGCCAACATTTTACATGCAACCTCGAACAAATACTTCGACGCAGCGGCCATCATATAGAGCCAAAACCGCATGGAAATCTGATATTCCTAACTTTTTTTTAAGTGTCTACACTGTGTCTATAGAAATTTACAATTTTGCTGCCTTGCGCGGACTTTATGACGACATCCAGCATTCATCACTTCAAGATCGTCCATAAATCTACCTTTTTAATTTTCCAGTTGTGCTTGTGTTTGCACGAAAAGGAGCAGAAAATACCAATGGATATTAAAATAATCATTTGGCGCCCCCCATCAGCTGTGAGATAGCTTGCTAAGAGGAAACTGGAAGAGACATAAATCAAGGTCTCAGAGGATGAGCTTAACAACAGATTAAATGTAGGAGAGCAAGCAACACGCAAAAAAACAATAATGGGCGAACTAGCAACTTTAAGGAAAGGGTCGCTGAAGGAGAACCATATAAAAGCTATAAAACTGGTACACCGCCACTTTAAAAGTATTCTTAGAAATCCCCGAATGCTGCTGATGAAAATGATCCAACTATATTGCATATTATCTCAATACAAGATCGTTTCCAACTCGAACCAGGAGGAGTACAAGACGGCAAAGATTCTCTAAGACACGTAGAAGAAAAGACCTGTGTGGATTAATTGAATACCACATTGAAAGAAATGAAGCGGTGTGAGATCTAGACGCATTATTCTCTTCTTTTTTTTTGCAACGGGCATATTGTCCATAATTACCTCATAGATTTCAGGAAAGCCTTTGATAACACCCATTGAGGTAAATGAGGAAAATGCTTAGGGCGCACATACCTAATTGCGAATGTCATCATCAAACAAAGGCAAAAGTGATTACACCTGATGGGAAAACTAGCCTATGTGAAATTACTATTATTGATTACGCTGGACACTGGACAGGAAGAGGATGAAATGAAAACTGCAATGCTGGACAGGAGAGTACAGAAAGCCATCACAATTTGAGAACCCCACTCGACTTGACTTGAGCAAGCAAGCGTATGAGTAACATGGAAAATTTGGCAAATGGTCAAGTGTCAATTGGAGCAATTGGTAATTGAATTAATTATATCAAGCGGTTACGGAAGAAGTTTTAACTACTGTCAAAACTGCCAGTGCCCATAGATGAAGTGGTAATTGGACCACCGGAAAAAATGGAGCAAATGGCAAATCGACCAACTAATAAGAATGTACCAAAAGAGATTTGAACAAAGTTGGATTGGTCCAAAATGGAATTGAACGTCAACACACTCTCTTTTTGTCAAACATTATAATATTTTGTAGATGAGAGCTTAATATTTGGAAACATAATTATGAGTGCATGTATCCTCCTCCTTTTATCATTTTGCGCGTGCCACTAATTTCAGTCAGTAAATGGGATACCGTAATAAACATCATTATCGTATAGTCGATATTGTTTTTGAAACCATCACAAACGGTACATATACAAATTGACCGATGGAAATGATCCTTTGTAGTAAATTTAGGCTGATAAAATTTGCCGTTCGTTAATACTACATATGTTGAGATTTGTGTTACTTAAAGATGCAAAATGGCTGGTGCAATCGTGTCCATTTTTACTCGCTCTCAAGTGTTATGCTTAAGTTCATATGTAGAAGTATTTTTTTTTTGAACAACCATTTCTTTAGAAGATGTGCTATTAACATTTTTGGCCCTTAATAAATAAGTCATGTTTTCACAAATTTAGTGGTGTATATAACCTAAGGTTTTCTGCAATACTACCTCACAAACAGTAATCTGCGTATAAACTAGCAACTTTACGTATAAACTAGCAATTTTGGCCATGTTTCTATAAAAAATTTTAATAGAGGAAATTACAAGAATATCCCACCAAAGTACAAGCTAATTTCACCAACTAAACCAGAATTTAAACAGAGGATAACACTATTTCTTAGTTATACTATTAAACGTAAGTGCATCAAAATGCCCAGCATGAAATGCTCAATAGTCGCTACAGCTGATAGTACATGGGCCAATCGAGGTAAAATTAATGAGCACGAAGTAAATTGCCTCAAATCTGCTGTACAATAGCAATTAATTGGATAAAACATAACTGTTTACAATGCCAATCATGAAATTACATTACTTTCGAAATATAACTAATGCATTATCACACATTTTACAGCAGTTTTCCTAGACTATGCCATAGTCGATTTTTGCATTTTTTAAAATTTATTTTTGTGTGCTGTCCCATCTTATTTAACCCAGTATTATCATCATTATCTATTATTATTATTATAATTTTCTTCTATTTCTATTCGGTGACGCAATTCAACTCCGTAACTAGTCTGCAATGAGGCCTAGATCCCTTATGACATGGCATTATACCACAAAAAGGTACGCTCAGGGACCTTCATGTAGAGAGGCACTGTTTAACAACATAACCGGCTTTTTTTATGTGAAATATTAATCATTCAATAGATGCCTCCCTTTATGATCCCGCTAAGGTTTGTGATCGCTGAGAGTTCAGTGACCACTCCCTCGTAAAAAAAAATCTGACTATGTCTTTCAGCTGCGGTCAGGTAAGCTGCATTCTGTTGGATTCGAATATAAGATCTTTCAATCATCAGATATACAAATGAATAGACTCGTCAAAATTGTTGAAGGGATGCATAGAATCGGATGCAAATTATTTGTTTTTTTGTAATTTAAAATATTCAGATCTTTGATGCATGCAAAGTTCACTTCGATTATAAAAACATCAGTTTGGTAATATTTACACGAAATTCATCTACTTTTCTTGTGATTTTTATTTTAAGTACGTGCAAGTTTCTCTACCTTTCCGCTATCGGAAAAATGAGTCCGTCATTCTTGAAAATCGATCTAATCGCTACAAATGTAGCTACTTTTGCAGCAAACATAACATGATTGGAATGTTGGGAGATTTTCCATGGAATCAGTGCACGTAATATGTGGGATTTGGACGAATCGTGAATGTTGTGACTGTTTCACGCGGGGTTTTTTTTCGAGCAATAGAGTATAAGTATATGGTACCATGCCGCAAGATCCGTGGTCTATGCCGCACTTTGTATATCTGTTTGTGCATAGCAAACGTGCGTGAGTGACTCATGCCAGGCAGAGGTACACGTGTAAGCTGCCCGTGGAGAGCACATTGCTTTGTTTTTGAGGGGTGATGTTAGAAAAATCCATTTCCAAAGAAGCTTTGTTAATAAAGCTCTGAATGTAAAACATTCCTTGCTAGTATGTCAACAATGTCCTCTATGCAAAAAAAGTCCGAGAGAAATGAAGCATATTTAAATTTCAAAATGAGACTTAAAGGCTTATACTGTGGCGTAAATCTGCTTATTGTTCATCTGGAATTACGTGCAGCGGCCCATTTTTATTCGCACTTGCTGTGATTATTCACCTTGCTCGCTTAATACATCCATAACAGTTGCTACTCTCGTCCAATAACAATGAATATGTTACTTATTAGATTGAATACCGCTCAAAATAATTGGCCTCTCAATAAAAGTTATGTTGGATGTTCAACACTGTTCAAAATGCTTGGCACTTACGGTGTGTGCATAGCAACACGGCACACGAGGCTCTAAAATCGATCACAGAGAAAACCCGCCCCAGATACAAGCCCGCATAATCCTTGTTAGCCATTGGTCATTTGGTTCAAACGATGACACCATACTTATATTAGGGTCCGCCAGATTTGGTGACGGAACTCACCATAGAAACCACGTTATAATCTCGACCCCAGAGGCAAAGTAGTAGTCCCATTGACCAGGTATGCCCCGCCCGTATGATGAAGTGAAAATTAACGGGATAGTATCGCCCCTCAATTGACCGGGCATGAGTGAAATTCGCAACGGTTAGTAGTTATCGCGCCCTCTACCCTCGCTATTTTTTTATCAATTTCTCTTTGCGATAGCCTACTGGGGAAAAAAAGTTACCCCCCCCCCCCCCAAAAAAAACCCCAATCAGCAAGAAAAAATGAAATTGTTATTTGCTGCAAATTAGGGGCAAAACCATTGTTTTCAAAACACGCGAAAAATGTCAAAAAGACGAAATTCAATAAGCCTTGCGCTTACATCAAAACTTTTTGAAAACTTATTTTATGTTTGATATCTATTCAGAAGACCCAATTACTTATATTTCCCACAAACCATCAGTTTTAGGGAATCCTGTATTTTTTACGGTGTTGCAAAACGTCAGTTCCCATAGAGTTTGTACAGTACCGGGTTGGGCAACGACATTTGAAATTGTTTGTTTTCAGCACTAAAGGTTAATTATTTTTAATGTTACTAATAATTGTTTACCTACTGTAGTTGTGAACTTATATCAGCAAAAAAAATTTGCTTTGGTTCTCGGTTTCTATTCTTAGATTTAAAATATTCTCAAAGACTTCGTTAGTGCCCAAGGGTGGGGGGGGGTAGCATGGGACTCCCACTAGTACTCATTAACGGCTTGGCCTGATTTAGTTTTTTTGGTATGAAATAAGCGCATTTAAAAATCTACAATTCCAAAAAATTTCAGTCCGCGAAAAACCCACGCGTAAAGCGGCCCTCGCGAAAACAAATTTGAGGGTCCCTAGGAACCCCCCCCCCCCCCGCCTTGGTCCCCTTATATTACCATATCCAACGCGTTAATTCGCTGTTTACAGAACGATATTAGTGTCTATCTTTCTCAAATCTGTGTTTTAACATACAAAAACATATCCCATGTTAACTCTTCATCTGTTCCACAATTTTGTTAAACCTTCCTCTGTCCATAACACAATTACACCATGCTCTAGAAATACCAACTGTTTAAATATCAAAATTTGAAAACATTTACAAATATTTAAAACAATGGAAAACAGGTAATAAAATGCATTTTAAAAAGAAGTAATTAAAGTACTATAAATAAAAAAAAGTAATCAAATAAAGTAAATAAATTAAAGGCTGACTCAAGATTTCAAAATATTTTTTGTGTAGTAATTAACAATAGTCCTCTAACCTAAAGAAGTCACACTAAAATACTAAATGCTCAAAGTTAGAGATAATCAGAGTTTCGTTTTGATGCAAAAACTTTATACACGTCATAGGCCTAATAGTGCCATAGGATACCGTAGATCGGCGTGGTTATACCGCCTCCGGTGCATAAATCAATAAAAAAATACCCCTGTACATCTTTTTCACATAATAATTACCATAACGAAAACTATTGATAACATTTTCCCGCAATTTTTTTCTATACTCGGATTATTGCAGACCAATCAACACTAGTTGACGCTGGGAAGAAATCTGATCTAGGCAGTAAAGAGAGAGAGGAGCCGTGGTAAAGTCAGACAAAGAAGCACTTGATGGTGCTCGCAAGAGCTTAGGTCACCATATGTCATTTTGAAATGATTTAGGGTCATTATATAAAGTATTGTTTAATAACGTCGCAAAGATGAGTAGGGCTTGTTTCCTTCCTGATTTACGTACTCAAGAGCAAATATAATCACCTCCATCTTTAAAAACGACGCCTGTATGAAAATATGAATGTCATAAATTCTTTTTGGAGTTCCCAAAAATATGATCCCCGGTTCCGTTATTTCACAATTTGCAAGTATTTAAGTTGTTTATAAAAAAATGGGCCTCTCTTGGCGGCGGCCATCTTGGACGCCTATATGTTTACGCCCCCTTCAGGCAGTTAAAAACTTTGTTTCATGTAGTCGTGGATTAAATTTCTATCGGTAATGAGATTATAATGGCGGTTTTATATAAAACAATGGCGGCCATTTTGAAATGGGCAGGACACGCTAACGTGCAGCTTTTCGGGGTGGAAACATATCTAATCCTAGTCAGGGGGACATACCCTTCAAGGTGATATATGGGAAAATTAATCACTAATTGGGTGCAACGAACAGAAAATCTGATGATGGCAGCTTATGGACTACTAAGAGTCCGTCGGACACTAAGGTTTAAATATGGAAGTCCGACGAATGCCAAGTTCAATTTTTCGGTCTAACGTGATGCAGTTATTATTATGCAAATAATTACATTGGCTTACCTACAAATGTAATGCTTATGTGAATTTATACATTGGTCATCATCATCTTTCGGCTGCAGAGCAGGCGACTACAAGCTTCTTCCAATTGCTGCGGTCCTGGGCTAAGGTTATAATTTGGTCTGGTTGGTCTATGAGTATATACGTAGAAAGTCGATAAATCAACAATCATTTTGTACAGTTTTATTTACTTACCATTGAAATGGCCGACTTTAAAAACCCATGGAATTACCCATTGATATAACTAGTAGTTATGATATTCTGGATTTTATACCATTTGCCTAAGATACCACCATCCTTATATGACATCGGTCAAGTTGCAGCAAGATTTCAACGTCGTAAAAGACAACGCCTTTAGACGGAGTGAATCACACCAAATGTGTTTGGGTCTTTTAATTGATGAAACATTACCTGGAAATATCACATTGACTGCATTTCCAAAACTTTCTCGAGAAACATTGGTATCATGAAAGAATTGAAACACATTTTCCGGATCTTATTTTGCATCATCTTATTTTACCGTACCTCTATAATAATATACTTTTATAATGATACGTAGGGGGATATTTTAATTATTCATTAGGTTATAATGAACTCTGAGCTCTTATTATTATTTTAATTAATATTCATATCCTTTGTTATTCTAGTGGATTATCTTTAATTTACATAAATTGATATTCATATCCTTTGACGGAATAAAGCGCAAACAAAGGATAACGTTAGGGGGAAACGAAATTTCGCCCTAACGTCTTAATTTGTGCATAACAATGGCCATTTTCGCCTTAACCCACACATAAGCTTATAATAATACTAATAATAATAATAATAATAATGCATATGACTCTAGCCACTTTACATAGAAAATCGGTGCAATTATATCATTATCAAACGACAAATACAACTAAAAACCGATTGTGCTTTAGAAAACACGAGTATATCATGCGGTGGCTACTTGCTGCCCACGTGACCTTTGACCTTTTTACACATAATAAGGGTTGGGTCAGCAGTTCTTCTTACTAGTCCCTGATTTGACATCCATTTTGATCACGTGTCTGGTTGCAAAATTCTAACAGGGTCTATCTTATTCAGAATTTTCTCTAGAATTCAAAAATCGATTTCTTACTCGCCAGCTCGATGGACATGAGGGTGAAAATGCACTTTTTTACCAAAAATGTCCATTTTTACACGAAAATCATTACAATTTGTATTTTAAGCATAAAATTGGAATTGGATAAGCTATTGGGGTATTTTTTGGTGTCAGATGAAAGGTAATTAAATATTGATGATGATTAAGGCATATTTCAATTACATGAATAAACAAATAAGGTAAGAAAAGGCTAAATCGTACTTCAATTGTAAAAGTGCAAATTTAAGTGTAAATCCACTTTTTTACCAAAAACCTTAATTTTTACAAAAAAATCTCCAAATGTATATTTTGCCCATAGAACACGCATTTGACAAGCTATTGATGTATTGTTGGTGTCAAATGAGAGGTAATTAAATATTGATGATGATTAAGGCATATTTAAATTACATAAATAAAAAAATAAGGTAAGAAAAGGCCAAATTTGGTGAACATTTTTTAATCATTTTTATGGATTTTTCATTTTTCAAATGTGGAATTGACATTATTGATTGAAATTTAAATTTGCATAGTTATTGTAAAAAGAAATATTTTTCTCAATATAAAAAGCACTTTGTTCAATGGAAAAAGTGCAAATTAAAGTGTTAATGCACTTTTTTAACAAAAACCTTAATTTTTGCAAAAAATTCTCGAAATGTGTATTTTGCCCATAGAAGACGCATTTGGCAAGCCATTGATGTATTGTTGGTGTCAAATGAGAGGTAATTAAATATTGATGATGATTAAGGCATATTTAAATTACATAAATAAAAAAATAAGGTAAGAAAAGGCCAAATTTGGTGAACATTTTTTAATCATTTTTATGGATTTCTCGTTTTTTCAAATGTCATGGAATTGATGTTATTGACTGAAACCGCGTTATATAGGGTAATATTTAGAAACCTTCTCCGGGACATGTAACCGTATCTGAAGTACGAATTCTTTTTTTACATTCATCAGTCGAGTAAAAGCATTTTATTTTGTTGTTTCATGTGATTTGTCGTTTCATGTGAACGGTACGTTGTTTGAACGCGCCGGACTCGCCAGACAATAGTCCTTTAATGCGATTTCAAACAACCCAAGGGCGACTTGGCATCCGGTAGGAATTGAAAGGGATCACTGCGATTAAAATCCCCATTTAAAAAGTACAGGTATTAGTGAAGTGGAGTTTCCGCGTTCACGTGAATCAAAAAAAAAAATGTGCAATGATTAAAGATGAACTTGACCTTAATGCAATCATATATCAAGATTGTGGTGTTTTATAAAACACATCTAATATACTTCATGCGTTGAAAAAATGAAAGAAATCGACTGAAAAATACGCTCGATATGGCAGGTTTTGTAAGCACATTCCCTTTTTTCTCCATTCCTATGGCATTTACACACATTAAACTTGTGTTTGTGAGAATGTAGCAATATCAGGAATATCATGATGTCTTAATTGTCTTTGTCAATCTTAAGTTCATTTTCTGATTATGTCAACTACAGACTAATCAAGAATCTATTTATCCAATGTGCCAATGATATTACAAATCCAACACCAATTCACCTGTTGCAGAGCAAGAAAACCAGATCTTGTCCATAGGGTTAGAGAGGATACTGCTCATATTTAAGTCCCTTACTCGCTGGTATTCTATACCTGACTACAGTAGTAGTGTTGAAATCCTTTTCATTTACACTTCAGGATTAATTGGTGAGATTAAGACACACGGTAGTGTGTCCACCAAGTTTTAAAAATAAACAACTAAAAAAACACCAAAAAACATCCAAAAAAAAGCATTAAACAGCCATGATACAAACGACACACACCGTGAGTATATTAACAGAAAAAAAACTTCCATTTGTTTGACGCGCGTTTGACGAGAAATAGCACTATGTGGCATATCATCAATAATCACTTAACCGCTAAATACAAACAGAGCATGTATTTCAACAATAACAAGTATATTGACACATTTCATGTGAAACATATGAAATAAGAAAACAGAAAAGATTAATTAGAAGTACTTTCAAGCGTCACTTATAATGAATATTAGCGGAAAGTGCGAAACTCTTACTAGTGGTCTCACATACCTACAGCCTTTATTACGAAATGGATAGTAGCCAAACTTAATACATAATTTTTAGTATCCCATGATGTGCCTTTTAGTTATAATATTGAAGATAGTTCACTCTATGCAAAGAAAATGACGTTTAACGGGATTCTTTGTTCACATCACACTGACCATCACTTACTATCATGTCCAACAATTTGCGTCGCGTGCTATAAGCTTCCTTCGTGGCCGAGCTAGTCTAAGCCTTGGACGTTATTGATTTTTACTTTTGGATAGTCTCTTGTCGTCGGTTCGAGTCAGCGGTAGCCCACGCTCTTAAACATTAAAATACACGAGAGTAAGATCATTTTCTTTACTTACGGTCACCTTGGCCATTGAAGTTATGGAATGGAAGTATAATTCATCTATAGTTCAAACCAGAGAAGATGAAAAGAAGGAGATGGCTCGATTTTGCAATCCGATAACCCAGGATTACTCTCATTCATCAGCTCATTGTTAGGAAACTTCACGGGCCACTCGATTGGACATTTGAAGTATGTGTTCAACCGCCTCAAGCTTGGCCGTTCGGGAAGGTTTCACAACCGGAGTAATTGGACAACACTCCCAACTAAAATAGCTTATTAATTTTCCAGCTAAAAGATCTCTGGTGGCAATGAACTCCCGGTTGTTCTGACTGATTGTTATTTATTTTAATCGTTGGCGAAATATTTGAGGAAATCAGTGACTTTTTAACGAAAGAAACAGCAAAATCGACCCTTTTTCGGTAAGCTAATATTGATTCAAGGTTTTGGGGCGTCAATAAAAGATGTTATTATTTTAGCCTAATTTACCAATATCCGTTATTTCCTGAGAAATATGATATGATGAATGATTAGATAAATGCATTTTTCAATACATCTCAACATTAACGTTTTTTGTGTCAGAAAGTGTCCAAAGTGCAAAAATACTTCTGAAATTTGGGTCAAAGTTGTTTATAAACTGATGCATGCAGAGCGAGTACGTTTCGCTTGTACTGGTCACAACCATATTGTATAGTCCCTGTGCAAATACCAATTGAAAAATGGGTAATTGGAATGTTTTCTGGGATTTAATGACAGTGTTGTAATTTCTTTCTCCCCAGCAAGTGGTTGCAAGTCTTTTGTCCAATCGATTGATTTCATGCCGATTGAGATGATATGGGTTGAACATTTATCTTTTGAAGTAGCATTCGAACCACCTCCTTTGTCTCATCTTTCTCTGGTTCAAACATTTCCAAATCTTCTTATTATGTATTTCGCAGTATTCCGTTATTGTCAAGATCAGACAACATCAAGAGTTTTTGGGCAGTTTGATTTTCCATAATGCATCTTCATAAAATAACACATAGGGATTTTTTTTTTAAAATAATATATCACAAAACGCCTGTTTACGTAGACGAAAATGAGACCACAATTTATAAAATAATCAGTTGGATTTAAATATTTGAAGCGAAAATCATAATACAATCCTGTGAAACTTATCAGAAAACGAGCATTACAAATAATTCGAGAAAAAGTATGCGAGCAGTCGTTCAGCAAACAAACCTACATGTGATTATGTGAACACATTTTCATGATCAGATATGAATTAAGAAAACGGAACGACGAGTTAGAAATGTTTTCAAACGGTTATATGTTGAAACGATAATTAGTGGCAAATAGGAAACTTAAAAAACGGTCCTCACAGACCTACAGCCTTTATTACGAAAATGAAAAATTGGCGAAATTTAGTACATTATTTATATTTATCATCATGATGTGCTTTAACTGCTAACATTGAAAATAATTGACTTCATGCAAGAAACTTATGCTTAACGGATTCTTGTTGTTCACATTACTGATCTCACGTACTACATAACATACATAATCAAGTTTTGTTCTGTAAGCTTCCTCCTCCGCAAGTTGCGCAGCGGTGTAAGCGAGACCATTATTGATTTAACAGTTGGTAGTCCTGTTGTTTTCAGTTCGAGTCATGTGTGGCCCATCACCCTTCGGCATTATGCCTAGTATTCAATTCTGGTTGTCATTTCTTCTTTAATTTTGGTTATGTAGGCTGTACAGGGATGCTTCTCTGGGTTCTTTAACGCGATTTCCATGAGTTTTTACCAGTTTAAAGGTTTCTGATTGATGCTGAATGGCATCTTTATAAAATTATAACTTAGAAATTAACAGGTGGTTTCCTTAATTGTAATGGCAATAGAATTGATACGTGGTCTCTTGGTAAAATACCGTCTTACTGTCATTTGCAAAGCAGTACTAATCCTTTTCTTTTCTTTTAAAACGTAAAATAACAGTGTATATTATCATCAAAAGGAACTAAAATACATTTCCACAATTTTTATGCCTTTTTCATCTATGTTTGTGAAAAAGGCCTAAAATTGCAGAACCTTACAATCTGAATATCTCGCTAACTGAAGGAGATAAAAAAATGTCGAAAAAGCACTGAACGTTTTGTATTATAATAAGTATATATAATATCACTTTTGTAGCCCATGGACTTTAAGCTCTTCTATTTTATTATCAAGTTAACAGCCACATAGACAACCAAACCATTACCTGAATATACCGAGAAAAAAAACCAATCGACCTCGAATACTTTAATTAGAAACAGTGTTCAATACTGAAATTTTAACACTTTTAGATTAATAATATATTCACAGTGTGATTAATAAATATATTCACTAGTGTTCAATAAACACTTTGCTTTACTTATAGTTAAATAACACATCACGTTCCAGGTCGATAGCGATACAACATACAACTTATGTAATAATCACACACACTCAAATAAAGTGTATAAACTGTTCGCAGAAACAGGATTTTCTTGCAAATTGACTAACTTCTACTTGCACAGCTATTTAATGTTCACAAAAATATAAAGGAAATCTACCAAAAAAAACGTTGGCAACGTAAAAAAACACCAAGTTTTAAAAAGAGTACGAGCCATATAAAGTTAATAATCTAAAGATAGCACCAAGTATACTCAAGTGCGTCTGCCCCATTTGCAAACTTGGTCCCATTTCTTCGTAACATGCAAACGAAACATACCCTTTTCCACTATCAACCTCCATATAGCCTAAATATAAATTTATAGATATCAGCGATAGGCGCTGATGTAATACCGATTTCAAAACAGTTGCTCTTCCTGTGAGGCAACCAGAGCAGAGGGAACCTTCCTTTCTTCTTTAGTACTCTTCTTCCTACCAGAGAGAGAGGTCTCTGAATCATTGAAATAAGACCAATCTCCAACAATAAGAAATCAAGCAAGAAACAAACGAAACTAAGCAATCTTGAAACGTATTCAAGTCAGAACAAGACGTGCCTTTAACACAAATAATTAGGAGTACTACAAATTCAAATCTCAACTGCCACTATAACCTTAAAACAGAACAAGTGCAGTTGGAATTATTTAAATCAACAATTGGGTCTAATGATGATGGTTCCTTTAATGAAATATGGACGTTCTCAACGAAGGAATTCGGATTTCGGAAAAGAAGAAATGGGACCAAGTTTGACAATGGGGCAGACGCACTTGAGTATACTTGGTGCTATCTTTAGATTTATTAACTTTATATGGCTCGTTTCTCTTTTTAAAACTGGTGTTTTTTTTAGTTGCCAACGTTTTTTTTTGGTAGATTTTGTGTTAACATTTACTATGCCAGTTCACAATAAATACAAGTTACTGATAATTTGCACTGAACTCTCACGATTCATTAACTTTCATAATGCTATACCACGTATATCGTATATACATTAACGTAATATCTTGCTTAACTGTATAAATCCCAAATGGAATGGAAGTAAAATATGTTAAATTAACTTTTAAAAATTGGTCATATCTGGCTTATTTTTCAGTCGATTCTTTCAATTTTTCAACACTTGGAAGTATACTTATATTATTAATCTTTCCCTGGAGATAGCCAGTGCACGATAGTGTGAAAAAAAAAAATCCATGTGCGCTTGGAATGATCATAGATTTGCTTTTATTAAACAACCACATCAATGATTCAGTGGCTTACAAGGTCAGGTTCATCTTTAATCCTTGCCCAAATTTTTTTTTTATTCACGTAGTATAGGGTAATATTTAGAAACCAATTCCTAACATCTCCTATATCGATTGTAAGTAGATTTAATCTTTTCTTCGAAATGAATGCAAGGCTTTACCAGCTAAAGAAATTCTGGCTCTTGCAGACCCAAGGTTAGGGACATTCATACTGACGTAAGACAGGGTCTTCATACGAGCGCAAAAATTAACTCCCCCACCTGATTTTGCACAAAATGCCCCCTATCTCTCCCCAGGTGACCTTGAAACACTATCTGTGAACACCCCATATGAAGCATGATTCAGGGGTCCTTATGACCCATTTTGGTGTTTATAGCTCTTGAATTGCGGGAGAAGGATTTTCTAGATTTTGCACCAAAAAAAATAATAATTCTCTTTCAATTCACTTGAACCCAAATCTGTGTACTCCTCATTTGAGGGTTGGGTCAATGGTCCCCTGGATTGATTTTGGCTTAAATTGGCCCAAGCGTTTGGCACTAGAAGCATTTTTAAACTCAAGTGTCAACTTTTTTAGCTCTGTGTGTTGCCAGAAGAAGAAAAAGAAGAAGAAGAAGAAGAAGAAGAAGAAACCGACCAAATACAAGAACCAGCCGTGCCTTAGGGAATCACACCACTAAATAAACTAGGTGAAGCAGACGATGTCACTGCCGAGACAGTGTTGGCATCCCAAATATATGGCCCTTGCCTAAATGAAGAGTCACAAAATGTTGATAAGCTGTGTCTTCAAATGAAATTTGAAATTAATCATAATGTGTGGACTAGTAGCAAACCATTTGGGTGGTAAAGATTTTGTCTGTGCCATTTTTGTATAATTTCTGAGGGTTTGGGGAAGCTTGGGGAAGCTGCGCAATTTTAATTTCTAGTAACATTCAACTAGGCGTGGAAGTTTTGAAAACATGCAAATCTTTCGATGCTCTAGAGCTAAAAAAATCAGCCTTCTCATATGACTTTTTCATTTTTGTTGAAGAGGTATGGTCCTAATCTTCCAAAAAAAATCCAGTTTTGAAATAACTAGTCGCTTTTTAGCCGAGAAATTGACATTTGGTGAATCCATTCTTTAGTCCTGCATTATATAAAAATCAATGATGAGCAAGATTCTAATTAAAATAGACCTTTCGATCAACATTTCAAGGCAGTTTCAAACATGTGCACTGTTGCCTGTAACCTTATGGCAGCACATCTACCCATGATGTGATGTACAGGGATGTGTTAATATTCACCAAAATTACTACAAATTGCATAATTGGGTGCTTATGAGGCCACTTTGGGTGAAATACACCCAATTTAACTGAATTGGGTGCTTTTCAGGCCTCTCTCTTCTGGAATCCGCCCAATCCAAATGAATTTGGTGAATATCTTTTTAAAAGCACCCGTTTCATGTAAATTGGTGCTTTAAAATGCCATTTTGATAGAATTTGCTAATATCATGTGAATTAAGTACTCTGACTTCAGACTTCGGTCTTTTGTAGTGCTTCCTCTGCCATCCTTCTAAACCAGATCTTTTCTTCACAAAATGTGCTATCTTCAGCAGATAGCAAAAATAAGAATATTGCTGCAGAGAAGTTTTACTCATTTCTGGTCTCTATATTTTGGCTGCAATGGCTCGTACTGATAGAATAACATTCAATATTATGAAAATAGGTGTCTTCAGAAATTTTCCAGTCTCTTCAGGAATCACACCACTAAATAAAGTAGGTGGACCAGACGATGTCACTGTCGAGACAGTGTTGGCGTCTCAAATATGGCCCTTGCCTTAATGAAGAGTCACAAAATAAGTTGTGTCTTTAAATGAAATTTGAAATTAATCATAATGTGTGGACTAGTAACAAACCATTTGGGTGGTAAAGATTTTGTCTGTGCCAGTTTTGTATAATTTCTAGAGGATTTGGGGAAGCTTGGGGAAACTGCGCAATTTTAATTTCTAGTAACATTCAACTAGGCGTGGACGTTTTGAAAACATGCAAATCTTTCGATGCTCTATAGCTCAAAAAATCAGCCTTCATCATATGACTTTTTAATTTTTGTTGAAGAGGTATGGTCCTAATCTTCCCAAAAAATCCAGTTTTGAAATAACCAGTCGCTTTATAGCCGAGAAATTGACGTTTGGTGAGAGGTCATTTTGTACACAAGTCTATGGGGAGTTATTTAGTGGTGTGATTACAGATTTCATGCATCACATATAAATGGAGTCGGCTTTTGAACGAAGCCTGTAATTCAGCAATTACGTACATCAATGTCAAGCGGACTAGACATGACCGCTTCATAGAATAAGAATTTGTAAATGCAAACGCGCAACTGCATTTAGAATTGAGGGCAGTATTAAGGTAAATAAACCCTTGTATTATAACTCCGCCCATTATTGTTTTACAACCACCCATGTAGAGACCCGGGAAACCAGTGACCTTCACTGGTGCTGCCCATGTAACAGGGGGTGAAGCGGGAGGCGAACTTCGCCAGACAATAGTCTTTTAATAAAATATGCGATTTCAAACCCCGGGCGACTGGCATCGCAGTCTCGGTAAGGAATTGAAAAGGGATCACTGTCGATTAAAATCCCCATTTAAAAAGTACAGGTATTAGTGAAGTGGAGTTTCCGCGTTCACGTGAATCAAAAAAAAAAATGTTGCAAATGATTAAAGATGAACTGCCTAATGCAATCACTATATCATAGATTGTGTTGTTGTGTTTTATAAAACACCTCTAATAATACTTTCAAATTTTCAATCATATATTCATGCGTCATTCCAATTTTTGAAAAAGATGAAAGAATCGACTTGAAAAAGTACTCCTAGATATGAGCCAGTTTTGTAAGCCCATCCCTTTTTTTTCCTTTTCTTTTTCCCTTCTCTCCATTCCTATGGGGCATTCAATTCACCATTAAACCTTGTGTTTTTGAGCATGGAATACATTAATCCATGAATGGTCTATGTCTTTGTCAACGTAATTTTTCCCTTTTCTTTCCTTATTTCAACTCCCCCTCCATAATCCATTACTCCTTTAAATCCCCCTTTGCCCCCATTCTGTTGCCCCAATTCCACCCCCCGTGGTCCCCCACCTTTTCCCTCGTACGCCCCCGCTACTCGTTCGTGCCCTCTATTTTTCGTGGGATCTTCTCCTTCTCTGCTTTCTGAAATCTTCCATTTCCCGGTGTCTCTTAATTTCTCTCGCGATCTCCGCCCTGGACTACAGTAGTAGTGGTTTAAAATCCTTTTTATTCCATCAGATTAATTGTGTGAGATTAAGACAACAACACGGTAGTGTGGTCCACCAGAGTTTTAAAAATAAAAACTAAAAAAACACCAAAAACACATCCAAAAAAAGAAAAGCATTAAAACATCATGATAAAACCGCACAGACAGCACACACACCGTGAGTATATTCACAGAAAAAAACTTTCCCTTTGTTTGAGACTGACGCGCTTTTGACGAGAAATATCACTATGTGGCAATATCATCAATACTCACTTAACACTGTTAACCGCTTCGCAATACACACCCAGCGCATATTTCAAACCATAAAGTTATATATTGGACACATTTCATGTACAACATATGAAATAAGAAAACAAAAAGAGTAATTAATTTAAAGTAAGTACTTCAAGCGGGTTCACTTTAATGACTATTAGCGGAAAGGGCTAAACTCTTATACTAGTTGTTCCGTCACGCCCTACCCTCCAGCCAGAACCCAGAATCACTTATTACGAACTGGATAGTACCACCAAACTTAATACATAATTTCTAGTTCTCCTCATGATGTGCCTGGCCTGTTTAGGTGTGTAATATGGAAGATAATTCACTCTATGCTAAGAAAATGACGTTTAACCGGATTCTTTTGTTCAACATACTACTGAACGCATCACTTACTCATCATGTCCCCAATTGCGGGGTCGCGCGTGCTATAAAGCTTCCTACGTTGGCCGAGGCGGGTCGTTAAGCCTTTGACGTTATTGATTTTACTCTTACTTTTGGATAGTCTCTTGTTGACGGTTCGAGTCCATCGGTAGCCATACGGCTTTCATCATCTCACCACATTCCTCATCACAACATTAAAATTACAACACGAGAGTAATAATCAATGTTTCTTTACTTAGGTCACCTTGGCCATGTTAAAGTTATGGAATGGACGTATAATTTCATCTATAGTTCAAACCAGAGAAGATGAGAAGAAGAGATGGCTCGATTTTTGCAATTCCGATTACCCAGGAGTTACTGCTCATTTCCACTCCGCTCATTGTTAGGGACTTCCCGGGCCACTGACTATTTGGGACATTTTACTTACCTGTTTGTGATCCCAAGGCCCCGTGCCATTCAATCAAGGTCCCTACACACCACCCGGGAAATTCACCCGGCCCTAAGCCTCACAGCCTTTAGTCCTTTCGGAAGGTTCACAAACAGGAAGGTAAGTTACAACCACTCCCACTAAAAATCTTATTAGTTTATTCCAGCTAAAAGAAAAGACTCTGCTTGGCAATGAACTCCACTGTTGTTCTGACTGATTGTTTATTTATTTAATCGTTGGCGAAATAATCGAGGATAACAGTGACTTTTAACGAAAGAAACAGCAAAATCCGAACCCTTTTTTTTCGGTTAAGCTAAATATTGATTCACGGGTTTTGTTGGGGGTCCCTGAAAAAGATTTTATTTTAATTTTACCAATTTTTTGTTTTTGTGTTCAATCTTAATTCCTGTGAAAATGATATGATGAATGATTAGATAATGCAGATTTTCCAAACACTCACCATAAGGTACTTTTTTTATTCAGCACAGTTTCCCAATTGCCAACGATACGGTTATACAAATTTGGTTGTCAATTTGTTTATAAGCTTATCAGGTGAGTAACTTGCGCTTTACTGTTCACAGTGACAACCATCTTTTCTAATTGCCGTGAGTCCCTTTTCAAACTAGCCCATTGACCCTTGGTCCTTGAGCCTGTTTTCTTGGGCTTTACATGCCCGGTGTTGGTCTCAATGTGTCCTCTCCAGCAGTCGTGCAAGTCCTTTTGTCCACAATCGCTTGGAGTTAACCGATTGATACTGTGAATCTGCGTGTTGACCATTTTTATCTTTTTGAAGGTAATCAGTCGCAGCCACCGGCTCCTATGATCTTTCTCCTCTTCCTCCCTCTGGTTCCCCTGTACTCCTCTTTTTCCCCCTTTTGTCGCACCCTCTTTGCTTCTCTCTTATCTTTGTCGTGCCGCTGTCTTGCGCGTGTTCTTTATTCCCTCGTCACTCCAACATCGACATATTTTTTTTGGCAGTTTTGATGTTTTACATTAAATGCATCTTCAGAAAAATAACACATGGGATTTTTATTTAAATATATTTGTGTGTGTGTGTGGGTCAGTGTTTTGGGAGGGAAATGAGACCACAATTAATAAAATAAATAATCAAGTTGATTTTAAAATTTTAGAATCAAAATTAAAATAGCATCCATTGAAATTTATCCAGAAAACTATCATTCACCTAATTTCTGAACCAAGTATCCTATCGCAGTCATTCAAGCAAACAATCTACATGTGATTATGTGGCACATTTCAATAGCAAGATATGAATTAAGAAAAGGAAAACGAGCGAGTTAGAATGTTTTCAAACGGTTATATATTTGAAACCGATAATATGGCAAAATAGGAACCTTAAAAAACGGTCTCACAGCCTCTACAAAAGCAACAGAGCCTTCTCTCCGCCCATCGACCCTTCAGCCCTTTCGTCCCTTATTCCTAGTATTTATCATCATGGCTGTGCCTTTTACTGCTAACTTTGAAAAATCATTGACTTCAGTGCAAAGAAAATTATGCTAACGGAATTCTTTTTTGTTCAACCTTACTGATCATCACGTACTAGCATATAACAAATCAAGTCTTGTTCTGTAAGCTTCCTCCGTGTCGCACGCGGTTGTAAGCGAAGACATTATTGATTTTTACAGTTGATAGTCTGTTGTTTGTCCAGTTCGAGTCCGTGGTGGTCCCCTCCTTCTTTTCGGCATTATGCTAGTATCATTCTGGTGGTCCTTCCTTTTAATTTTTTGGTTATGTTATGCTGTACAAAGTATGCTTCTCCTGGGTCTTTAACGCGATTTCGCATGAGTTTTACAGTTAAAGGTTTCTTGAGTGGAATGCTGAATGCAATCTTAATAAAATTCTAAATCCAGAAATACAGATGGTTTCCTTAATTGTAATGGCAATAGAATTGATACGTGGTCTCGTTGGGTAAAATACGTCTTAACTGGCGAAAAATGGCAAAGCAGTAACTAATTCTTTTCTTTCTTTTTAAAACGTAAAAAACAGTGATATTATCACAAAAGGAACTAAAATACATTTGCCCACAATTTTTATTTATATAATGGGCCCTTTTTAATTCTATGCTTTGTGAAAAAGGCCTAAAAATTGCAGAACCTTACACTCTGAATATCTCACTAACTGAAGGAATAAAAATTTCGAAAAAAAGCAAAACTGACGTTTAATTATTAAGTATAATATTATATATAATATCAAATTTGTGATAGCCCATGGACTTTAAAAGCTCTTCATATTTTATATTATCAATGTTAAAAGCAACATAGACAATCAACCAAACAATTACCTGAATCTAAACCCGAGAAAAAAAAACAAATCGACCTCGACTACTTTAAATTAAACCAGTGTTCAATACTGAAATTTTAACTACTTCTAGATTAAATAAATATATTCACCAGTGTGATAATAATATATTCCTAAGTGTTCAATAAATCACTTTGCTTTACGCTTAATAGTTAAATAACCACAGGTCAGCGTTCCAGTTCGATAAGCGATACAACAATACAACGTATGTCATAATCACAAGACAACACACTCAAATAAAGTAGTATAAGCTGTTCGCAGAAACAGTATTTTTCTTGCAAATTGAACTACTTCTACTTGCACAGCATATTTTAATGTTCAACAAAATAAAGGAAAATTAACCAGTGAAACAAACGGGTTGGTCCGTAAAAAAAAAAAAAAAAACACCAGTTAAAAAGAGTACGAGCCATATAAAGTTAATAAAATCTAAATAGCACAAGTAGACTCAGTGCCCGTCTGCCCCATTTGCAAACCATTGGTTCCCCATTTCTTCTTTCTACAACTCTCTACAATGCAAAAGAAAAATACCCCCTTTGCCCAATCAACCTGCCATATGCCTACTATCAATTTATAGATCTCCATGCTAGAGGCCGCTGATGTAATACCGAGTTCAAACAGTCCTCTTCATTGAGGCAACCAGAGCAGAGGGAACCTTCCTTTCGTCTTTAGTACTCTTCCTTCCTACCAGAAGGAGAGGGTCCTCTGATCATTGAAATAAGACCAATCTCCAACATTAATAATCAGCAAGAAAACAAACGAACCTAAGCAATATCGTTGAAACTTATTCAAGTCAAGAAAAGACGACGGCCTTTACACCAGACAAGGAGTAACTATCCAACTCAACTGCCAATATAAAACCTTAAACAAGACCAGGCGGTTGAATTATGTAAAAATCACAATTGGTCTAATGATGATGGTTCCTTTAATGAATATGGACGTTCTCAACGAAGGAATTCGGATTTCGGAAAAGAAGAAATGGGACGCAAGTTTTTGACAATGGGGGCAACGCACTTGATTACTTGGGTGCTATCTTTAGATTTATTACTTTATATGGCTCCTTTCTCTTTTTAAAACTTGGTGTTTTTTGTACGTTGCCAACGTTTTTTTTTTGGTAGTTTTTGTGTTAACATTTACTGATGGCCATTCCACACTAATTACAGATTATACAATTGATAATTGCGACTGCACGCTCACTTTCAAAATTACTTTCATTCATAATGCTATACCACGTATATCGGATATACATTAACGTAATACTGCTTAACTAACTGTATAAATCCCATTGGAGCAGCAAAAGAAGGTTTGCTTACAAAAATTTGTCATATCTCTGCGCTGCTGGCTTATTTGTTCAGTCGATTTCTTCAATTTTTCAACACCCTTGGAAGTATATATTATATTCTTCATCTTTCCCTGAGAATGGCCAGCGCACGATAGTGTTGAAAAAAAAACCCCTTTCGCTTGGAAGATAATCGATTTGCCTTTATTAAACACACAAATCAATGATTCAGTGGCTTTATCAAGGCCAAGGTTATCTTAAGTCCTTGCAAACCATTTTTTTTATATTCACGTTAGTATAGTGTAATATTTAGAAACCAATTCCTAACACCTCCTTATCGATTGTAAGTAGATTTAATTTTTCTTCGAAATGAATGCAATGCTTAACCATCTAAAGAATTCACTGGCTCCTTGCAGACCAAGGTTATGGACATTCATACTGCGTAAGACAGGGGTCTTCCATACGAGCGCAAAAATTAACTCCCCCACCTGATTTTGCACACAAATGCCCCCTATCTCTCCCCCAGGATGACCTTGAAACAAACACTATCTGTGACACCCCATAGAAGCTGATTCAGGGTCCCTTTTATTGGACCCATTGTGGTGTTTATAGCTCTTGAATTGCGGGAGAAGGATTTCTATATTTTGGCAAAAACCAATTGCAAAACTCAAAAGAAAATAAATCTCTTCAATTCACTTGAACCCAAATCTGTGTACTCTCTTTGAGGGTTGGGTCAATGGTCCCCGGGATTGATGTTGTCTAAATTGGCCCAACGGTTTGCACAGAAGCATTTTTAAACTCAAGTGTCAACTTTTTTAGCTCTGTGTGTTGGCCAAGAAGAAGAAAAAGAAGAAGAAGAAGAAAGAAAGAAAGAAGAAGAAGAGAAGAAACCGACCAAATACAAGAACCAGAGCCGCGCCTTAGGGAATCACACCACAAATAAACTAGGTGAATCAGAAACGATGTTCCTGCCGAGACGTGTTGGCATCCCAAATATATGGCCCTTGCCTAAAATGAAGAGTCACACATTTGATACGCTGTGGTTTCAAATGAATTTTTGAATTAGATTCTAATGTGTGGACTAAGTAACAAACCATTTGGTGGTAAAAGATTTGGTCTGTGCCATTTTTGTATAATTCTGAGGTTTGGGGAACTTGGGGAAACTCGGCAATTTTAATTTCTAGTAACATTCAACAAGGCGTGAAGTTTATGAAAACATGCAATCTTTCGATGCTTAGAGCTAAAAACAAATCAGCCTTCTCATATGACTTTTTTCATTTTTGTTGAAGAGGTCAATGGTCTAATCTTCCAAAAAAAATCAGTTTTGAACTACTAGTCGCTTTTTGCCGCGAAATTGACATTTGTGAATCCATTCTTTAGCCTGCATTAAAGAAAATCAATGATGAAGCAAGATCTAATAAAATAACCCTTTCGACTCAACAGTTCAAGGCAGTGTTCAAACAGTGCACTGTGCCCTGTAACCCTTAGCAGCACATCTATCTACCCATGTGTGATGTACGGGATGTGTTAATATTACCGAAATTACTACAGCTTGCATAAATGTGGGTGCTTATTGAGGCACTTTGGGTGAAATACCCCCAATTATTTTAGACTGATTGGGTGCTTTTCAGGCCTCTCTCCTCTCTTCTGGAATCCGCCCAATCCAAAATGAATTTTGGTGAATATCTTTTTAAAATAAGGCCCCACCCGTTTCATGTAAATTGGTGCTTTACAATGGCCATTTTGATAGAATTTGGGCTAATATATGTTATTCATACTCTGACTTCAGACTTCGGTCTTTTGTAGTGCTTCCTCTGTGGCCATCCTTTCCTTCTAACCACAGATCTTTTCTGCACAAAATGTTGCTATCTTCAGCAGATAGCAAAAATAAGAATATTGCTGCATAGAAGTTTTTACTCATTTTCTGGTTTCTAGTCTCTAATTTGGCTGCAATGGCTCGTACTGATAGAATACATTCAATATGATGAACATATGTGTCTTCAGAAATTTCCAGTCTCTTCAGGAATCAATCACCACTAAATAAAGTAGGTGGACCAGACGATTCACTGTCTAGACAGTTTGGCGTCTCAAATATGGCCCTTGCCTAAAATGAAGAGTCACAAAATAAGGTGTGTCGTTAAATGGACATTTGAAATTAATAATCCTAATGTGTGGGACTATTAAACAAACCTTTGGGTTGTAAAGATTGTTGTCTGTGGCCAGTTTTGTTAATTTCTAGAGGATTTGGGGAGCTTGTGAAACTGCGCAATTTTTTAATTTCTAGTAAACTTCAACTAGGCGTGGACTTTTTGAAAACATGCAAATCTTTCTATGCTCTATAGCTCAAAAATCAGCCTTCATATATGACTTTTTTAAATTTTTTTTGTTGAAAGTGTATGGTCCTAAATCTTCCCAAAAAATCCGTTTTGAAATAACCAGTTCCTTTATAGCCGAGAAATTGACGGTTGGTGAGAGGTCATTTTTGTACACAAGTCCTATGGGGAGTTATTTAGTGGTGTGATACAGATTTCATTTTGCTCACAATATAAATGGATCTCGGCTTTTGAAACGAAGCCTGTAATTCATTGCAATTACGTCATCAAGTTCAAGCGACTAGACATGAACCGCGTCATAGAATAAGATTTGTAAATGCAAACGCGCAACTGCATTTAGAATTGAGGGCAGTATTAAGGTAAAAAAAACCCTTGTATTATAACTACTCCGCCTCACATTCTTGTTTTACAACCACCCATGTAGAGGACGCCGGGAAAACCAGGACCTTCACTGTGCTGCCCTGTAACAGGGGGTGAAGATCGGGATGGCTAACTCGAGAACAAACTGAGTGAAGGTACTATAGTATATTCAACCATCGGTCCACCAGACAAAAAAAAAAAAAAAGGAAAAGTTTTTGGACAGCGTTGATTAGGTGGGAGAGGAGACAGAAAAAGAATAATTATGGCGGCCCGATTCGACCTGTTTTGTATTAACGAACCAAGATAAATAATCTGGCGTTTCAGTTGGCATCATTTTGAAAGAGAGTGCAAAGACTTTTGTTTTCCGCTCAAAGTCAGTAACATTCAATTCACATGTTACATTGAATTGACCCGAAGCAAATACATTAAATGTTGTGAGAGTTAAATGCAAGCTCGAATGTGCTTATGTTGATTTGAATGCTTTCAGTCTAAAGCATAGGATTGATTTTCCGCTGCATCGGACTACAATGTTTTAATAGATTTAACTTGGAATTTTAATACCTCCCCTGCACATGCCCTCATTCTATGTCCATAACCTTCGAACAAGTACAGAGGTGACACGATGGGTTACATCTACTATAGTCCAGTACCTACCGAGAAACCAGTGAAACTACCCCTGTGTGGGTGGTGACCCGTGAATAGATTCCGAAATTACCCCAGTGTTGCCTAGAGAAATAGGGGTGGAATTCCTTTGTCTAGACAACCAAACAATACCTGATATACCGAGAAAAAAACCAATCGACCTTCGAATACTTTAATTATTAAACAGTGTTCAATATTACTGAAATTTTAACATACTTATAGATTAAAAATATATTCACCAGGGTGAATTAATAAATATTTCACTAGTGTTCAATAAACACTTTTGCTTACTTAATAGTTAAATAACACATCACGTTTCAGTCGATATCGAACAACATACAACGTATGTAAAATCAACCACACTCAATAAAGTTGTATAACCTGTTCGCAGAAACAGGATTTCTTGCAAATTGACTAACTTCTACTTTGCAGCAGGCGTTAATTTAATTTCCCAAAATAAAGGATATCTACCAAAAAAAAACGTTGGCAACGGAAAAAAAGACACCACGGTTTTAAAAGGAGTACGAGCTCATATCAAGTTAATAAATCTAAGATAGCACCAAGTATACTCAAGTGCGTCGTTGCCCCAGTTGCAAACGTGTCCCATTTCTTCTACAATGCAAAAGAAAAATACCACCCCTTCCCACTAAATCACACCCTCCATATACCTAAATATAAATTAATATACATGCTAGAGGCGCTGATGTAATAACAAGCCGAGTTAACAACCACGTTTCCTCTTCTGTGAGGCAAACCAGAGGCAGAGGGAACCTCTTCGTTCGTCTTTAGTACCTCATTCTTCCTACCAGAGAAGAGGTTCGAATCATTGAAATCAGACCACTCTCCAACAATAAGACTCAACAAGAAAACAAACTAAACTAAGCAATATCTTGAAACGGATTCAAGTCAGAACAGACGGCCTTTACCAAAATATGAGTACTCAATCCAAACTCAACTGCCAATATAACCTTAAACAACAACAACATATAAAAAACATACAAAATAATTAAAATCAACAATTGGGTCCTAATGATGATGGGTTTCCTTTAATGAATATGGACGTTCTCAACGAAGGAATTCGGATTTCCGGAAAAAAGAAAGGGACCAATTTGGCATGGTGCAGACGCACGTTGAGTATACTTGGTTCGATCTTTAGATTTATTAACTTATATGGTCGTTCTCTTTTTAAAACTTGGTGTTTTTTTTTTACGTTGCCAACTTTTTTTGTTTTGTGGTAGATTTTGGTGTTTAAATTTACTATGTGCCAGTTCCACAATAAATTACATTTTCCGTTTGGATAAATGCGACTGAACGCTCACTTCATTACTTTCATATGCGTATACCGTACCGCGTATATCGTATATACATTTAAAGTAAATCTTGCTTACGTAATAAATCCCATGGGAATGCAGGGAACAAGAGTGGCTTGAGATAATTTTTGTCATATCTGGCTTATTTTTCAAGTCGATTTCTTTCATTTTTCAACATCATTGGAAGTAATATTATATTATTAATCTTTCCCTGGAGATTGGCAGCGCACGATAGTGTTTGAAAAAAAACACCCCATGTGCGCTTTGGAAGTATATGATTTTCTTTAGTTAACAACAAATCAATATTCAGTGGCTTTATTCAAGGTCAAGGTTATCTTTAACCAAATCCGTGCAATGGCAGGCACAACAATTTTTTTTTTATTTCACGTAGTATAGGGTAATAGATTAGAACCAATTCCCTAACCATCTCCTATATCGATTGTAAGTAGACTGGTGGGTATCTTTTCTTTCGAACGGAATGCAAGGCTTTTAACCACTCAAAGACTTCTGGCTCTTGCAGACCCAAGGTTAGGGACATCATACTGACGTAAGACAGGTCCTTCATACGAGCGCAAAAATTAACTCCCCCACCTGATTTGCACAAAATGCCCCTATCTTGTCCTCATGTGACCTTTAAAACAACTATCCTGTGAACACCCCATATGACGCAGGATTCATCCGGGTCCCTTATGACCCATTTTGGTGTTTTATAGCTCTTTTGAATTGCTGGAGAAGGATTTTCTATATTTTTGGGCACACCAAAAAACATAATATTCTCTTTCATTCACTTGGGAACCCAAACGGTGTACTCTCCTCATTTGAGGGTTGGGTCAATGGTCCCCTGGATTGATTTTGGCTTAAATTGGGCCCAAGCTTTTGGCACTAGAAGCATTTTTTTAATCAATTCAAGTGTCCAACTTTTTAATCTCTGTGTGTGTGCCAGACGAAGAAAACGAAGAATAAGAAGAAGAGAAACCGACCAAATTACAGAACCGCAGCCGTGCCTTAGGGAATCACAAACCACTAAATAAACTAGGTGTAAGAGACTCTTTCACTGCCGAGACAGTGTTTGGCATCCCAAATATAATGGCCCCTTGCCCAAATTAAATTCACAAAATGTTTATAAGCTGTGTCTTCAATGAATTTTGAAATTAATCATAATGTGTGGACTATAACAAACCATTTGGGTGGTTAAAGATTTTGTCTTGCCATTTTGTATATTTCTGGCAGGGTTTGGTGAAGCTTGGGGAAGCTGCGCAATTTTACTTTCTAGTACCATTCAACTAGGCGTGGAAGTTTTGAAAACATGCAACTCTCGATGCTCTCAGAGCGAAAAAAATCATTCCTTTTCATATGCTTTTTCATTTTGTTGAAGAGGTATGGTCCTAATCTTCCAACAAAAATCCCAGTTTTTGAAATAACTAGTCCGCTTTTTAGCCAGAAATTGACATTTGGGATCCTTCGTTTAGTCCTGCATTATATAAAATCAATGATGAGCAAGATTCTAATTAAAATAGACCTTTCGATCAACATTTCAAGGCAGTTTCAACATGTGCACTGTTGCCCTGTAACCTTAGGCAGCACATCTACCCCTGAGGGAAGGTACAGGAGAGTTTAATATTCACCAAAATTACTACAAATTGCATAATTGGTGCTTATAGGCCACTTTGGGTGAAAACACCCAATTTAACTGAATTGGGTGCTTTTCAGGCCTCTCGTCTCTCTCTTCTGGAATCCGCCCAATTCCAAATGAATGTTGGTGAATCTTTTTAACAAGCACCCGTTTCATCAATGGTAAATTGTTGCTATTAAAATGCCATTTTTTGATAGAATTTTTGCCTAATTCATGTGAATTAATACTCTGACTTATCTGACTCGACTCGTCCTGTTTGTAGTGCTTCCTCCTCTTCCATCCTTCTAAACCAGATCTTTTCTTTTCACAAAATGTGCTATCTTCACCAGCATATGCAAAAATAAGAATATGCTGCTAGAATTTTTCTTTACGACTCATTATCTGGTCTACCACCTATATTTTGTCTGCATGGCCTCGGTACTGATAGAATAACCTTCAATATTGAAACATCTGTGTCTTCAGAAATTTTCCCAGTCTCTTCAGAATCACACCACTAAATAAAGTATGTGATCAGACGATGTCACTGTCGATACAGTGTGTTGGCTTCCTCAACTATGGCCCTTGCCTTAATGAGAGGTCACAAAATAAGTTGTGTCTTTTAATGAAAGTGAAATTAATCCATAATTGTGGACTAGTAACAAACCATTTGGTGGTAAAGATTTGTCTGTGCCAGTTTTTGTATAATTTCTAGAGGTTTGGGGAAGCTTGGGGAAACTGGGCGTCAATTTTAATTTTCTAATTAACTTCAACTAGGCGTGGACGTTTTGAAACATGCAAATCTTCGATGCCTATAGCTCAAAAAATCAGCCTTATCATATACTTTTAATTTTTGTTTGAAGAGGTATGGTCCTAATCGTCCCAAAAAATCCATTTTGAATAACCCATCGCCTTTATAGCCGAAAATTGACGTTTGGTGAGAGGGTCATTTTGGTACACAAGTCTATGGGGATTTATTTAGTAGTGTGATTACAGATTTATGCATCACATATAAATGGAGTCGGCTTTTGAACGAAGCCCCTGTAATTCAGGCAATTACGTACATCAATGTCAAGCGGGACTAGACATGACCGCTCAATCGAATAAGAATTTGTAATGCAAACGCGCAACTGTCATTTAGAATTGATGGAGTAGTAAGGTAAATAAACCCTTGTATTATAACTCCGCCCATTTATTGTTTTTACCACCACCCATTATAGACCCGGAAAGCAGTGAACCTCACTGGTGCTTGCCCATGTAACAGGGGGTGAAGCGGGAGGCGAACTCGAGAACAAACTATTGAAGTACTAAGTATATTCAAGTCAACCCTCTGTCACCATAGGAGAAAGTTTGACAGCGTCGATTGTGGGAGAGAACAGGAAAAAGCAAATTGCTGGCCGATTCAACCCTGTTCATGAACGAACCAAGATAATCTGTGGCGTTTTCAATTCATGTTGGCACATTTTAGAAAGAGAGTGCAAAAACTTTCGTGTTCGCTCAAAAGTCATTAACATTCCAATTCACATGTTACAATTGAATGACCCGCGCAATACATTTAGATGTTGAGAGTTAATGCAGCTCTAATGTCTTATGTTGATTTGAATGCTTTCATTCCTAAATCATAGGATGATTTTTCTCCTGCTATCGGACTACATGTTTTTAAATGAATTTAACTTGGAATTTTAAAATATCCCTATCCTCCCACTGGCACATGCCCCTCATTTATTGTCCATACCTTCGAAAAATACTATAGGTGACCGAACGATGGTTTGAATCTACTATAGTCCAGAGCCCTTCCCGAGAAACCATTGAAACTACCCCTGTGTGGGTGGTGAACCCGTGAATAGATTCCGAAATTACCCCAGTGTTGTCCTAGAGAAATAGGGGTGAGTCCTTGTTCTAGAACCCAGGATTCAGGACTGGTTTTCACGAACGAATTCCTTGGTTTTTTAACCGTGGATTATGCACACTGTTGGCCGTCAGTCTATATTCCATTGACGGATGGTTGTTGGAAAAAAATGTTTCACCGTAGCGATTTGTTCTGTAGCTAATTTGCCTTAAGGGGAGGGGTAGGGGGGCTGAAGCATGAACTTTGAATTATGTTTCTTAATTTTTCTAAATATGTGGTATATTACAATGTTTACACAATCTATTGTAGCCCATGTCCACAAAGTTTTTAAATTCATGTCCAATTTTTGCTCTGGTTGCCATGCTTACCACGTAAGGTCTCTGATTGGCTAAACACAGAACGACGTACTAAATAATAAACAAAGCTACTGGGACGAAACTTGGGTGGCATGTGCAGGGGGTAAATCGCAAGTGAAACATGAAGCCTCGGATTTTTATACCGTTGCCATGGCAACCGGCAATCGACCAATCATATAATTTCATGGTGATTTGAATTTGGACACAATTTTGAAAATCGGGCTTCTTGGTTCAACGTCGGGCCTATATGTGCTGAAATGTGTCCAATTTTCATGTACATAGCATGTAGCGTTCTCGAGTAGTTACGTGCGTTTTCGTTTTGGTTGTATGCGTATTTTAACGAAACGAGTCTAGACCCCCCTGAAACATTTGACAATTGAGGGGCTTTTTGCATATGAATATGGAATTTTTTTTCTTTTAATTTCAAGTTTTTAATACCTGAATTATCATAATTATTAATGAAAGAATTATCGAAATCGGTGCATCCAATGTCCTGTAATTAATTTTTTAAAAAATTTTCTTTAATATCGCCGGGTGAGAAAACTATAAAATACCTCAAAAATCACTTACCCAGTACATTAATTACTTAAATTATGGACAAAATAATATGAGTATTTATTTACTCGACTTAGCCAAATAAATGCGTTAATGGCGTAATAATAAATAATATCTTTTTTAAAAATATCTTAATATAACCCATTTAAATTTTTCCCATCAAAGTAGAGGAGACATCGTTTTGGGGGCCAAATTTCGAGTACACTGCTTCACTTTGATCAGCCCTATCTCGGGAACGAATGTCCGATTGCGATGGAATAAAACGCATTTTTGTATCAATCGACAAATTACGACGCCATTTGCATTATCTCATTTTCGTCAATGGAACAATTTTTTAACCAAAGTCAGACCCCATAATACCCCCCCCCCCTTAATTTCTGATCATGGCCACGAGTGTCCTGTCCTGGTCTGGTAGACAAGATGGTCAGCAAATGATATCTACTAAACCATGTAATGATCTTGTTAAGCATGGTAATACTCTTGATTTTACGGCGGAATCTCAGGTGTTTCCATTTCAGTTCATTCCAGTAGTTTAGTAACAGTACCCCTCTCTGCGGTTAGCTCAGTTTACCAATCTGTCCGCCTGTCTTTGAATTCTTTCTACTTATCTCTGTTGGGTTTATTTGATGTGTTCCAGGCCGATGAAGCATACTCCAGTAGTGGTCGAATGAGTGTGGTATAAGCGACGATTTAACGGGGTGGTGCCATCCCCCTAGATTTCCGCGTCGAAAACCAAGCCGAGAACCCGCCGAGCTTTTTTGCAATCTTCTAACCTTTGAACACTGACACCCGCTAGTAGGTACTCTACTCCCACACTGACGCCCCAGCCATTGCGTGTACTGTGTTGAGGCACAGCTGTGGGGTTGCAATCTAATGCTGTAAAAAACGTAATTATAAGTATTTGTAAACAAAAATAATTTTTACAACTACAGGGTTTTCAATAGGGTCCATCAGATTTTCATTGTGAAAACGGGTTGAAGTTCAGCCTTATTTTCTTGTGTATTAATTTTGTCACAATAATGTCCCAAATGGTATCCATAGGTCTCTGCCTACAAATTAATTCCATTACGTCATTACTAATTATGCAAAGTCATGTCATAAAAATCGTGATCTCTTTGGAAATGTCGGTCCTGTTGGCCAATTCGCGCGAAGACCGCCACGGAGGTCACATACTTGCCCAATCAGTGTGACGCTCCACTGCGTGATTCATGTTTGCGATGCATTATCAATCACCCCATGTGATGTAGCCGGGAAACAGCCAGTTTGCTGTATCTAACTGGAAGTGTGTCACATATTGCGAATTGCTGTCGTTTTGAAGATTTTCTTTTACATTTTTGGAGCGGGCAAGTGTCCTATTTAAATGCATTTTTTATGTAAAAATTTATCGTAGGAAGGCTAGGCAGAGAACAACGAGTGATCACAGGATTGGTGATACTAGGTTAGATTATGACAAAATATTGTCGAAAATTGTGTGTGGCAATTTCAAAATTCTACTCCTCGTCCACACATTGGAAAATTGAAGTCCAATATTTCCGGTAAGTAAAAGTGCTGAATTCATGTCAGGATAGCTTCTGATAATAATTTTGTTGATTCTAATATCACCGCTAAGATTTAGGTTGCGTCATGTAAATAGGTATTACGAAGATGCGAAATATTATTGTGAAAATCGAGTAGTAATGGTAGTTGGCATGTTGACGTCATGACATTACCCTTCAGAAAAAATCACTGAAATTTCACATTATTTTTCGGTTAAAATTCTTACAAATTTTCATTAATTGTACAATACCATATCTGCAGTGATGGGAGATTAGTTGGTGTGTGTTTTTGGTTGTCAAACTCACTTTATAAAATTGAATTTGAAGAGAGAATGGAGATTTTCACACGATTGCGCCTCTTGTCCATTTTCATGTACAAACCTAAATGGGAATAGCGATTTACCGTGTGAGGCGCGTAAACATTGTCGTTTGTGCTCTTGACACATGTACACACACTGGCCAAAAGTAAGTTTGTCAACATTCAGAAAACGAATTCATAATCACAAATTGATCAAACTATACTATGGATTCTTGATTACTCAATAACGATTTAAATTCCAAAGTTGTTTTTTCAAAACAGATGTATCACCCCCAAATAAAAGTGAAAAAAAAACGTTTGATTTGTTGTCACGTTTCCCTAAATATGGCGGATAAAGGAATAGCAAACGATAACTTTGTCGATTGCACTCCAGAAGGAATACGGCCCACAGACACAAAAGAGATGGCTTAAAAACAGCCACTTAATGGATTGTACGGGTGCATTAGGGTTTACTTAAAATTTTTATGGGAGAAACTCATTGTGGTTGTGTGGACCGGAAACGAGTATACAGTCATGAAGACAGTGGTCTTCGCATATTCGAGAAATCCGAGACAAAACCTGAAATGCAATTCTCATGATAACTCACGTGGTTCACGTAAATCATGTGTAAATTCCGCGTGGCCCATTACATGACAAACAACCCAATGTCACGGGTGCCATTTAAAAGTTGTTTTCAGGTATCACGTTGCCCCTCTTTCCTTGCCATTTAAATTTTCCCGAGTCCACGGTGGTGAACGTGCTCCAATCTTTTATTTGACATTATCTCATTTCAACGGTCCTACAGCCACCCAATTTTTCGCCTAAACATGTAAGAGTAGACCCTGACACTCGTAAAGTTCATTTAAGCGACTATTTTGCAGCCCTTTTGACGTTCCTCCTCTGCCTGTAATTCCCTTCTGGATTACAATCGGCGAGTTATCATTAGCCAGTTCTTTTAACCCTGGCCATATTAAGGATAAGAAAATGCAATTAAACGTTTGTCGCACGACGTGATTCTGGGGAAACGCGTCATCTGTTTGAAATCCACTTTGACAATAATTACTTAATGTGGTATCAGAACTCCTGATTACAATTTTTAAAAATCAATTTGTGAATATAACTTTGGCTTTTTTCTCCATGTTGCAATACTTTATAGCCAGTGTGTGGTACAAGCACGCGGCCTATGTCTGCGTGTTTGCTTGGTGTTGTCCATGTGTTGTTGTTGTACACGGCAGGTATTATGGATCCCGTAACGGACTTGATGGGACTGTTTGTGAAACTAATCTTCAGTAAATGATGTTTGACTGACCTATATTATAATAAATGAAATTGGGGAATATATTTAGTATTTTTGGAAATACTAGATTTTGTTTTGTGAAAGATGCACATATGTGAAATCTCTTCTCCCTCCTCTTTATTTTTTCCATGTTAATTTTTTCCCGGTCACTATGTTACATTCAAGGTCATATCACTGTATGGTACTGCACATTCGCACTGAACTGCTAATTATTAGCAGAGATAGAAAATAATTATAATGTTGTGTGATATTATTTTAAAACTTGCAATGAAGTTAGGAGTGATCAAGACATGATTAAATATTTTTCTCTTTAATCCATGAAGGATTAAATTCATGTAAACTCTAGGTCACTCACTGTATATTACTGCACATGCGCACCGAACTGCAATAATTAGGAGAGGTAGAGAATAATTCGTCATGTGAGTGCAACAAAGTCGTATCTGCATTTTCATGATTTTACAGGAGAAGCATTTTTCTGTTTCATTCTTCTGTGACTTTTCAAATGAAAATAATTCTTACACACGATAAAAATGTATTTTTTAAAATATCTTATAAATATTTCATCTCCCACTTAAGTCGCCTAATTAAGAAGTAATTGGCTAATTAAAATGGCGTAACTACACACAGGACTACACACCTGTTACGACTTTGTTGCACGACACGGGAAATTCAATTTTGAGTGCAACAAAGTCGTATCTACACCTAATTAGGCTAATAACTCTGCAATAAATTGAGCCTTATACTTGAAATGGATGTTAAATTATGCGTATTCATTTACTTTTGTAAATTAATTAAGTACTGGGCGTAATATTGAGTGGAAAATGGTCGTAACTGCATTTTTTGATATGTTTTTAAGGGTTTTTTGTGCCAAAATTAGCATAAATTAGCATAAATTTGGTAAAATATGAAATTGCTCGTTTCACAAAATATTTTGGGAGATTTTTTACTTATACACCTTTTTAAAAACCATCGCTTTACAAGAAATAAAATGTCGTATCTACATACTAGTTTTCCCGTGTCGTGCAACAAAGTCGTATCTACCAGTTACGATTTTATTGCACTCAACAGAAATTCAATTTTGAGTGCAACAAAGTCGTATCTACACCTAAATAGGCCTATTTGGCTTAATAACTCTGCAATAAATTGAGACTGTCACCTGAAATGTATATCAAATTAAGCGTAATGATCTACTTTTTCATATTATATAAATAACTCAATTTCGCCAAAAATGTCAGTTACGACTTTGTTGCACTCACATGACGAATTATAATGATGTTTGTTATTATGTGAAGACTCGTAATGAAGTTTAGGGGCGATCAAGACGTGATTAAATATTTTTCTCTTTAATTCATGAAGGATCAAATTCATGTAAACTCTAGGTCAATCACTGTATGTTACTGCACATGCGCACCGAACTGCAAATAATTAGGAGAGGTAGAGAATAACTATAATGTTGTGTGTTATTATGTGAAGACTTTTAATGAGGTTTAGGAGCGATGAAGACATTATTAAATATTTTCGCTTCAATTGTTTAGTTTAGGAGAGATTAAATCCATGTTGATAGTTAATAATATTATATTTTATATGTGAAGACAAGGCTAATGTTCGGTCTAAATGATAGGAAGTTTGTTATTTGTTTTTCTCTTTATTGCTTTGGAATATTATATGGTGAATAAAATAAATACTAAGGAAAGACTTCCATATGTACCCCCTCGTATATATTTACATGATACAAAATTTATTTTAATTTTGGCCTTGTTTGATCAAAAACGGAATAAACAGCTAAAATAATAACATTTTATGTTGTATGTAAATATATGAGAGGGGGTACATATGGAAGTCTTGGCAATACGGAATATTAAAATAACTTCTAAAGACACATGACAACTTTTCCCTTTTAATCAACAGTTTTAAAAAGTTATCACTTCTTCTTGCATTTATATATTTGATGAATTAATTAAATTGTTTGTCATTTAGATGTTTTGCGGAATAATTAAACTTCAATTAAGATAATTACCATTCTGTAGGGATAGTTAGGAACATGCCCTCATAGGGAATAATATTATGACTGTCCCCTATGTAATAGACGGATATGGATTTATTATTGTATGATGATTGAAATACTGGGAACATATTGCCCCTCCCTTTAGAGTTAGTGTTAAATGTGTAACTTTAGACTGGCTGTAACTCACATCATAGCGAATGGTGACATGAACGTAGGGGGGTTGGTGTGAGAAAATAATATAATACAGCCATGTAAACTTAGTTATTATTATGTACTAACCACGTTTATTTCAGCAGAAGAGGTAAGATGAGATTTTGGTGGGTTCCATACCAGACATGTGTCACATCCAATGTCACAAATTAAAATGTGTCACATCCAATAGTCACAAATTAAAATGTGTCACATCCAAATGTCACAGTAGTCACAAATTATAATGTCACAATATGTCACAAATTATAATGTCACAATATGTCACAAATTATAATGTCAACATTAATGCCACAATGGTAGATGACAATGCATGCGAAAGGCAGGCACCTCACTGTAGTGCTCGGCGTCTTGTTGGAGGTGAGGGCTTAGCCTTCAATGAATAATACCAAGTGACAATAAATATTATGTGACAACGCATGCGAAAGGCAGGCGCTTCACCTCTGTTTCTTGATATCTTGTAGGGGCAAAGCCTCTGTCTCTTGATATCTTGTAGGGGGCGAGGGCATGGCCTTCAGTAAATAACAACAAGTGACAATGAATATTATGTGACAACGCATGCGAAAGGCAGGCGCCTCGCCTCTGTTTCTTGATATCTTGTAGGGGCAAAGCCTCTGTTTCTTGATATCTTGTAGGGGGCGAGGGCATGGCCTTCAGTAAATAACAACAAGTGACAATAAATATTATGTGACAACGCATGCGAAAGGCAGGCGCTTCACCTCTGTTTCTTGATATCTTGTAGGGGCAAAGCCTCTGTCTCTTGATATCTTGTAGGGGGCGAGGGCATGGCCTTCAGTAAATAACAACAAGTGACAATGAATATTATGTGACAACGCATGCGAAAGGCAGGCGCCTCGCCTCTGTTTCTTGATATCTTGTAGGGGCAAAGCCTCTGTTTCTTGATATCTTGTAGGGGGCGAGGACATGGCCTTCAGTAAATAACAACAAGTGACAATGAATATTATGTGACAACGCATGCGAAAGGCAGGCGCCTCGCCTCTGTTTCTTGGTATCTTGTAGGGGAAAAGCCTCTGTTTCTTGATATCTTGTAGGGGGCGAGGGCATGGCCTTCAGTAAATAACGAGTGACAATGAATATTATGTGACAACGCATGCGAAAGGCAGGCGCCTCACCTCTGTTTCTTGATATCTTGTAGGGGGAAAAGCCTCTGTTTCTTGATATCTTGTAGGGGCGAGGGCCTAGCCTTCAATAAATAGTAATATGAGAAATAAAATTAATATTATGTGACAACGCATGCGAAAGACAGGTGCCTCTCCTCTGCTTCTTGATATTTCGTAGGAGCAAAGCCTCTGGTTCCTGATATCTTGTGGGAGGTGAGGGATTAGCCTCAGTAAATAATATTATGTGACATGAGCATCATATGGAGTTGAGTAACCATGGGACGATGAACATCAGGTTGCGACGAATACTGTTTGGCGACGAATGTCACGAAGAAGCAATGTTGTCTGTGTTGGAACCCACTGGTGTCTCCTTTTAAAAGTTATTATATACTATGAGGTGTAAAAGTAATTATCAAACTCCCATGTGTGTTAATGCAAACATATGCACCCCAGGTGTCATATGGTTGTATTTACGATTGCCGGCCAGTGCCTAGAGGGGAACCGCTGCCCAAAAAGTGGTTTTGCCTTTGTGTATTATATTTAGAATTATCAAAACTTATATGTGTGTAAATGCAAACATATGCACCCCAGGTGTCATATGGTTGTATTTACGAATGCCGGCCAGTGCCTAGAGGGGAACCTCTGCCCAAAAAGTGGTTTTGCCTTTGTGTTATTATATTTAGGATTATCAAAACTTATATGTGTGTAAATGCAAACATATGCACCCCAGGTGTCATATGGTTGTATTTACGATTGCCGGCCAGTGTCTAGAGGGGGGGGGGAACCTCTACCCAAAAAGTGCTTTTTACCTTTAGCTAAACAAAGGAGAAAATGTCTTTTGTTTCCTATTGTTTTGGCCATCCTTCAACTGATCATATCTTTGGAAGTAATTCGTCAATTTCAATGGGGATTTCAGCAAAATGTAGCTTTTGAAATGATGCATACAGCTACATGAAAAAGTAAAAATTGAATCTGACCGACTTCAGACTCATTTTGCTTGATCGCATCACATATGCACCCCAGGTGTCATATGGTTGTATTTACGATTGCCGGCCAGTGTCTAGAGGGGGGGGAACCTCTACCCAAAAAGTGCTTTTTACCTTTGTGTTATTATATTTAGAATTATCAAAACTTATATGTGTGTAAATGCAAACATATGCACCCCAGGTGTCATACGATTGCCGGCCAGTGCTTGGAGGGGGGAACCTCTGCCCAAAAAGTGTTTTTTTCCATTGTGTTATTATATTTAGAATTATCAAAACTTACATGTGTGTAACTAAGTAAATAGTTTATAAAGAACATGTAATCGCAGTTTGCTGTATCTAACTACAGGTACTTGACGTTGTGATGTAGTCTGACGACAAGGCGAAGGCTGTTTGTAATAAAATACTTGAGAAACTGAGTTACCGAGTCACGTGCGTCATTCAGAAGGAACGCAAGGTTTTGCCCCTTGCAACTACCCGCGAGTCCTCCGGGGCGCTCACAGGGCCACGTCCCGCTACAAATTGGTGTCAGAAGTGGGATCCTAATTGACGTGCGAGGCTGTGGTGAAGAGGGTGGACGTAAGCCACGAAGGTGCTGTGTGTGCGACGGAGGCGACGTCGGAGTGGTGTGTGCGTCGAAGTAGTGGTGCTGCGGTACTACTACGGGGATTCAACGGCTACGTTGGGTGTACATAAGCGACGAAGGAGTTGCGTGTGCGACGGAGGCGACGTTGGAGTGGTGTGTGCGTCGAAGTAGTGGTTTTGCGGTACTGCTACGGAGATTCAACGGCTGGCTACGTTGGGTGGACATAAGTGACAAAAGAGTTGTGTGTGCGACGGAGGCGACATCGGAGTGGTGTGTGCGTGACGAAGTAGTAGTGCTGCGGTACTGCTACGGGGGAATCAACAGCGACTTAAGGTGACCTAAGCGATGGCAGCCGGATGATCTGGGAGAAGTGAGATGAGTGACATGGAGGGGATGCACGAAGAAGGCGGTGGGGGACCTAGTCGTGACGATATGGATGGTGTCGTGAGCGGTGGTGAGGACATGAGGTTGGGCAGCGGTGATTCTGGTACCAGGACGGGGGTAGAGGAGACATTGGACAAGGTGAAAAGTGAGGTGGAGAGACATTTTATGATGGATGAGGACCAGGTGTCAACGGACGAGTACGAGTCCGATGGTATCGGAATGGAGATACGGTCACCGGGGGCAGTTAGTAAGAGGGGTAATCGGCCTAGGTGGCGTTCTAGGCGGGAGAGATTCATTATGGAGAGCAGTGGACAGACGACTGATGAGGACGAGCATGAAAGACAGGAGAGGCGTAGGAGACGACGGAGGTTGAGTGAGTTGGACCGTCAGGGGGAGGAGGAGGACTTAAGGTGGAAGCGGCGTTGGCGCATGGGCAGAAAGAGAGAAGGGGAGAAAGAAGAGCAAAAGGATAGTGATAGAAGACAGCAGTATGATGCGGAGTGGAGGAGGGTAGAGGAAGAGAGAAGGAAGGTGTGGAGAGAGGAGGAGCGGCTAGGAGATTTGGGGCGCCAGCAACAGGAGAAAGAGGAAGAGCGGATTCGGGAGGTTGCGCGTGAGCGGCAGATTTGGTTACAGGAGGCGGGAGAGCGTCTTAGGGCAGTTGGCACTCAATTGGAGAAGAACGCAGAGGAAAAGATGCGACAGTTAAAGGATGATGAAGCTAAATTGTTGGAGAGAGAAAGACAGATACGTGAACGGGAAGGATACCGACAGGGTGTAGGAGAGAGTTGTGACAGGTTACCCCTTAAGTATGAGGATGGGGGAGTCAGATGCCCGTAGGACGGGGCGATGTAAAGTTAGAGGAGTATGACAGCATAGTGGAATATTCGAAGAGATGGAGAGATACGGCAGCGACTGGAGTTAGAGGAAGTAGACCGACAGATGCAAGGGGGAGGACGGGCGAGGCCCAGTGAGACCGGGGACGCCGAGGAGTGGAGGAGTACTAGCCCGCAGCAAGGAAGGAGAGAGTTAGGGAGATCGGGGCGGCCGACGAGCATGGCGGCCGTGGATCAGCAGTGGCCTAGGGGAGAGGTGTTGTATGAGAGGGGAGAGGAAAAGATGCGACAGTTGAGGAGTGACGAAGCCAAATTGATGGGGAGAGAAAGACGGATAAGCGAGGGGGAAGGATACCACCAGGGTGTGGGAGACGGGCTCTCCCTTAAATATGAGGGTGTGGGGAGTCATGATATGCCCAGAGGACGGGACGAGTTGAAAGCAGGGGAGTATTACGGCACGGGAGAAAGTTCGAAGAGGGGAGGTGAAGAGATACGGCAGCGGCTAGAGTTCAAGGAAAGAGACGGACATATGCGAGGGGAAGGATGGGCGAGGCTCAGTGAGACGGAGTATGAAGAGTGGAGGAGTACAAGCGCGCAGCAAGAAAGGAGAGAGTTAGGGAGATCGGGGCGGCCGACAAGCGTGGCGGACGTGGACCAACAGTGGCATAGGAGAGCGGGGTCGCCTGACAGGGAAGAGTGTGAACGCCGTCACCTTTGCCTATGGAACAGCGTGGTGGCGAATTGGTGTCCTCGTTGACACGGATGCGAATGGAAGATAGCAATACAGATAGGGATAGTAATTCTCGCTACGTGAGACCGAACAGTGCCTCGCAACGGTATGTGCCACCGCATTTGAGAGAGAATCAGGCGGAAGATGGGGATATGAAGGTAGACGTCTAGCTAACAGACCGGAAGGTATTAGTGACCCGGACTTTTTGGAACCTCCTCCTTTGAAGAGGGAGAAGAGGGTCACGAGTGCAGCAGAGTTTGCAGCAAGGTATGGAGAGAGGCCGAAATATGAAAAGAAGGTTTTGAAATACGACGGGACTGATAAGGAAGCAACGTATCAGCTGTTTACTTGTTGCCAGGAGGATGCATTGTCTGCCTTGAGCATCAACGACGTTAACCCGAAGGAGATGACGAAACTGATGGACGTAATGGAGAAGGAGTTCGGACCGAGGGAGTGTTCCGAAAATTACTTTCAAGAATTGCAGCGGCGGGAGCAGAGGTCGGGAGAGAGTCTTCATGCCTTAGGATTGGACATAAAGAGACTAACGGTGCTAGCGTTTCCGCAGACTGAGAAGCAAAGTAGAGATTTGTTGGCAAGGGGGTACTTCAAAGATGCAATAGCAGATTCGGTCATCCGGAAAGATCTGTTCCAGGCGAGGCCTGGCACATTAGAGGAGGCAATCAGGCAGGCCCAGGCGATAGAATCGTTCCACCGTAGTGAGAAGTCGAGGAGTAGGAGTAGGCTGGTGCACACGAGATTGGTTGAGTCTCAGTCAACCCCGACAGTGGATTTCGCCAAGTTAGAGGCAAAGATGGATGCACGGGAAGCTAGGATGGAAGCATGTGTTGAGGAGCTGAAAAGATCTGTAAGAGAGGAGTCGAGGTCGGCCAACGAGACGAAGCAGCCAAGGGCGGCATCGCCTAACGGGTATCGAGGACGGAGCAGTGGTACGGCACAGAGACATGGAAATATCCCGGCAGAGCGCCCAACGCCCCCACCGGGACCCCATTATGCTTTAATTGTCAGAAGCCTGGACACTTCGCACGAGAATGTAGCGAGACGATACCGCCGAGAGAGGTGCGGTGTTTCCGCTGCGAAGAGTTGGGTAACACTACAAAGAATTGCCGTTACAGTGATGTTGTGTGTCGTAGATATCGACAGGAAGGGCACCGTTCCTATCATTGCGATATGTCGGGAAACGAGATCGGGCCAACCCAGGGGGCCATGGGAGGGCCGGCGGCAAGCAGAGGCCCGCGTCAGTTTTAAACCAAGAACGCATTGGGTGTCGGGGGGATGGGAACGCAAGGGGGCACAGAAGGCGTAAAGGTGCAAATGTTAGAGAAAGTAGGGAGATTACGAAGGGTGGAGAGCGTAGGTTGTCGACTGAGATGGGCGGGCGAGAAACGGCAGGAGTGGTTGGAGACGCGGCAGGAGATGGACGCCGAAGCGAGAAGGGATCAAACGGAGAGCTGGTGCATCTTCGTGATGTTGAGGTGATGACGAGGTCAGAGGATGTGATGAGTTCTGCAAAGGCGGACATGTATGTACCGGTGTTGTTACATGGGTTGTCTGCGTCATTTCTGCTAGACAATGGGACTTCAAATTCGCTTGTGCCGATGGAGTTGTACCAGATCGTCGGCCGCGTCACATACTGACGTATTTGCAAAATACGCATTTCGAGAAAAACGGCTTTGAAGATTTTGCGATTTTAATTTGCCCCATACTGTTAATTAAAACATATTTCAATTAAAACGTAGTGGAAAATCGCCGAAATAAGGTAAATTTCCAATATAATTAACTAATCAACTTCCAATTTATTTAGATATGCGAAAAGATGATGTTAAATAAAATACGTCACTATGTGAAACGACAAAATAGCAATTTCAACATGTGAATAACAAATACGACGCGCAAATACGTCGTTATGTGACGCGGCGAATACTTCAAAATGCAAATACGATGCTATGGACCTGCGCAGTATAGATTTTTGACAAATACGTCGTTATGTGATGCGGACAATTTAACGTATTGTAAATACGTCATAATTAGTTACTTAATATTTTACTAATTAAGCCTCTTTGAGGTTTAAAATTTGGTGAATATGTAGAGTAGTACAAAACAAATGTACATGCCAAATTTCTCCAAAAAGTCCAAAATGTCGAATACGTCACTATGTGACGCGGCCGACGAGATGATTCCGGATGAGAAACGATCTAGGCTTCGGTTTTCTAATACACAGCTTATCCAGGCCGATGGGCGACAAGTGAAGACGTGGGGAATAGCAATCCTGGAGATAGGCGTGGGAAATGGCTGCCATGAGCTGAATGTTATTGTCGCAGACGTTGAGAAAGGGATGTTGGGGATGGATTTCCTGAAACAAACTGGGGCGATAATCGATATTGGTCAACAGCAGCTCCACGTTGGAGGTGAAAAGGTACGATGTCATTCCACGCATGCGCTAACTCCAACACTCAAGGTTGTGGCTGTAGAAGATATAGTGGTACCGGTCCCCCTGGAGATATAGCCCGGGGATTGTGGTTCCTAGGGACAGGGGTCCTTCGGACCCCTGTCCCTAGGAACAATAGCCCTAACCGGAATACAGAACCGAGCGGTCCTCCGGACCATGGCTTCTAGGGTCAGTGGTCTTCACCCTGTGGGCCCCTGTTCCTAGGAATAACAGTCCTTGCTTTAATGTTGCTAGTTTTTATACTCCGGACCATGGCTTCCAGGGTCAATAGTCTTCACCCCGTGGACCCCTCTCTCTAGAAATAGTAGTCCTTACTTCAATATTAGTTTTTAGGTTTTTATATAGTTTAACCGGATTATAGTTTCTATCGGACTATAGTTCCTTTTACACCAGTTTGCGGATCACTAGCCCTAGTTATGATTGTCCACCGGACAATATTACCACTTTTCATTGTCCTGAAGACCAACATTTTCAGGGTAATAATGAGACTTTTTTAAATTTCAGTTCTGTGCTACGATCGTACCTCATTACCTCATAGGTAAAAGGATATCGCCGGATAAGGAATGAAGGACGCCCTCTATAGTTTTTCATGAGAACGGATGAACTTGAAACGTTTTGCATAATAAAGCGACATGCTCAAAGTTTACCTTTTGCTGGTTTCAAAAAATCCCACTTACATAAATTCCCCCAAAGCCGGTTTTATGTAAATGTGTATATACAACGCATTTCAATGGGTAATTAAAATTTCCATATTATAGGAACCTTTCCCCCTTCAAGAACTCACAATACCCGCGTACACCTCATTCAATGGGTAATTAAATTTCCATATTTGAACCCTTCCCCTGTCAGAACCCACATACCGCCTGTTCAAGGACGGCGCTATATTATTTTACAACATATCATGTGAGTGGCGTTCTGGTTCTTGGGTGGAAAGCCTCATTTTTGCATTTTTTTTTTCTGGGGGGCCAGGACACTAAATGATCAGAAGCCTTGGATGATCACCATGTAAACAGCTGATCTATCAATGTCCTGGGGTATCATAAATTATAAATAAAAGACAGGGGAGTGTATTTGCTCAATAAATGGTGAATGAAAGTATTGAACTGCGCCATTTAGCTCATCACATTTCTCATGATATAAATAGCGCGGGTGCATAGCCATTGTTGTTAGTTATTTGCCAGAGTCTGTGTTTGGTACACAGAAGACGGTATATAACCAAATCTTAGCGGTATACCCTAATAGGTAATTTGGGGTATTGTATAAAGGCGTGCCTCATGGTAGCTCTTTGTAGCTTATGAAGGACAAAAGGTCTATCTATAGGCGTCCTCGCTCCATGACAAAAGGGCAGCTATGCAACATCTTCCTGATTCTTCACCTAGTAATAAATGGTCATTTAAATGCAGGCATTCTCTAAGCTTTTTGCTTTTTTTCCAAGAGCGTGGCCCCTTGAAGTTGGGGGATAAAACCACCATGGGCGTACGTGAAAAGTAGTTGTCAAAACCCAACTCAAAATTGACACAGTGAAATATAACTATTATTATTATAGAGGACCTCCTTCTCTCCTTAACCCGATGTTCCTTTCAAATAAGCATGTGAATGATATAACTTAACCCTAACGCCATTAAAATCTCACAAAATCTCACAAAATGTCCAGCTGGTGGGCTATTTGTGTAATTTTGTTAGATTTTCGTACATACAGTGATTTTTGTAATTTAGTGATATACAAGTAAAGTGAACCACAAACACAACCACCACACACTCTCCACCAAACTACACACCGAGACGCACGCACACACACACCATGCACTCACCCATACCACAACATACACACATACTCACACCACGCACACCACACCCCACACCACGCACACACACACACAATGCAAAAACAACATACACATTCAATTGAATAATCATATAATAGAAAAGAGATAAAGGAAACGCACATGCCCGAGCATTCGCATATGAATTCAAAACATTGATACATAATCCCAAGTGAGTGGTTTGAGTCTAATATCTCGACATATAAAACCACGTCCATTTTCTTGGGGGGTGACTACCCAAGTACACTAACTCACGTTTAAGTAGCAAATAATTATTAGATAAATATTAATTCCTCAAGCTATCTAATAGTATGGCTTAAAGACGACATCAGTGATTGCTAAATCAGCAAATCGAAAAAAATCATCAAAATCAGATTTTAAGCATGTACGTAACAAGTACCTGTATCCTCCACATAACCTGCCAATGATAAGACCAATAACAATCCTAATAGGACAGAATCGAATTTTAGTCATACTGTCCGAACGAAACACTAACTACAGACCTAATTGAATGGAGAATCGTATACTGGAAACTACTGCCGTTTTCTACTTTTTCTTTCAATTCTACAGCTGGGAAAATGTAACTTATGTTATAATTCCTACATACTTATCCTTCACTTTGAGTATTCTGTCCTTGCAAATTTCAAATATTTTCAATCAACTGATATGTACCTTTAAAGTCAGCTTTAAACCCTCAACGGTTAGTTTGTACTGAGTAAAGTGCTATTTAAGGTAAATTTCAAATTAAATAATAATCTTTTTTTTTTTTTGTAAAAGGGACGGTTACAAAACACGGAAACTGAATCATGCAATAGGAAGTCCCTTGCGGTATTTTCACACACATGTGATTCTCCCAATTTCTGGGATTTCATCTTATATATTTCTTTCACACTCCAGTTTCATTTCTGATATTTTATTTCTTTGTGATTTTTTAAGTGGTAGGTTATTCTCAGCCTAATGGGTTTCCTGCATACTCCTCGTGGTTTGTTTTTTGTGTGTTTTGATGTATATTTGATGTATGTTTTTTACTTGGAATAATCAATTGGCCATTGAAATTGGAATATTTTAGTTGTAAATCGAACTCATACGGCCTATTGTTTCTATCCAATTTCTGGCCACGCCCGACTAGTGTGTCGGCTTACTTACATCATACGTTTTATGTAACAGTATACGAAAACTGCATTACACTAACCTTTTTAAAGGAATCATTCTATCGTATGAGTATGATATTGAGCCGCGCACTGGTTCTCATTGGTGCAGTTTGGTGAAATTGCATTCTGATTAAGTTCAAATACCAAAACATGCGCAAGTCATTCTTTCAAATAGACTAAAGGTGAAGCTAATTTACTATTATTTGGTAATTTGAACGATCCCTTTTCGGGAACAGATTTACCGAGCTTCCTTGCAAGACCTGTAAAGGAAGTACTCTGTCATTGCGAAAAAAATATTGCATTTTTATCGGACATTTACTGTGCGGCACTAGCAAAATAATTCTCTTAATCATTCACGTACCGTTTTAAGTTGGAAGGGCCGTGTGGATATATGAAGACTTTCTTTTCATATTTCTACCTAACTCCAATATAGTCAATCAGAAAATTGGGCCAAATTTTATTTATTGGTTTAATTGGAAACCTCTCGATCCTAAAAAAATCGTTTTTCACTTGTTTTTTTTATCTATTTTTAATTAAATGATCAAGTAAATTCTAAAATAAAAATATAAATACAATTAAATACATGACTGCCAATTACCATTTTGACATATTTTTCTGGATGTTGAGGAATTAAGTTTTCTCTGATGCCATTGACTAGTCGTAGAACACACTTGTACATTTGTACACTCAAAGGTCGTTATAATGAACACACTACTCTTAAATGTACAGTTAAAACAAAATAACCTATATTTTGCAGATTCTGTCATTAGTGTTTTACGTTTTTGATGTTTTTAATAATGCTTCCTATCAATCTTTATTCTGTTCCTCATATGTATTATTAATTATTTTGTGTTATTTCTTTCATACTATTTTGTAGTTCAGTAATCAGCTAGTAGTAATTACATTTTCTTCACACTCATGGGATTTCAGGTAAAAATACAGATGCAGATAAGATGTTTTTGAGACGCGACATAATTTAGCCTATCCCGAGAAGGGCCTACATAAATTCAGCTTTCTCGAAGCTAGAAAAAATTATTAACATTATATATCATTTGTTCCCACAATACTTAATTATACCCTAAACGCATTCCCCACATGCAGATTCTAGATTTGACCAAATTTCCTTTAAAAAAATCCAAATGGAAACCAAACGATGCGAGACAATCCGTTTTCCCTAACAAAAACATTACTTTTTAAGTGCTGTACTATATTTAATTAATTCCAATATATCCATATCCAATAATCACAAAAGAGTATATAACATAACACATGAAACAGGTAGTGTGCCATTTTATCATTTTTTCTATTCTCTGGAATTGCTGGACAGGAATGTATTATCCAATTTTAAGCATTTTCTCTGAAGTCATCCACATCTATGTGGCAGTAACCTACACCTGGCACAAAATCTCGGCAATTTTTTTCGATCAAGCATTTTGAAAGTTTTCGAAATAGACATTTTGTTTGGCCTATTTCTTGCTCTTTCATTTAACCCCCCGCTTGTAAAATGCTGCAAAAATGGCTGAGATAGATTGCCCGAAAGAGCAAACCCCCCAAACCAAAGTTGCAGTTTTGATTTTTCAATGATCACTGTTGGGATTGATTTTACACAAAGGGTTTTCCGACTGATGAGCGAGAAACCTAATTGCAATATTGATTGTGTCCAGTGCTCGTGTCCTAGTACACTAGAATGCCCATTGAAAACCAAAAACTGTAACTTTTGGTTTTGGGGGTTTGCGCCTTCGGGCGTTCTATCTCAGCCTATTCTGCACTCTGTTTTACAGTCATGTATTAAATAAAGAGCATGACCTAGACAATAAAATGTATATTCGAAAACGTTCAAAATGGTTAGGACTTAGCACAATACTGATCGCAAAACCATGCCGAAGATACTTTTTGTGCCAGTGTACTTGTTCATCGTGAGATTTTTGGGCACCCACATATTGTTAATAGCTAAAACACATATATTTTAATTTATGATTTATTTATGAGGGTTGTTTTTTATTATTATTATTAATTTATCATTATGATTATTATAAACATTATTATTATTCTTATTATTAGCCTGTGTAAGCCGGTTAGGGAAAATGGCTAGTGTTATTCACTAATTAAGACTTTTTTCCCTCAAGTGCCAAATTTTGACCCCTGTACAACTGAAGTTTACCCTTTTATTGATTGTTGCTTTTTTAGATTATAACTCTGAAACTTTAGGCTGTAGATAGTACAAACTATACCTTTTCTGAATCCTTATGGTTAACCATAATTGGTTCCCTTTTCAACATGATTGGTCATTTAAAAATGTTCGACCCCTGTATAAACTTTTGGTCTTGGGCCCCTCTCCTTAAGGCATATTTGCCGCACTTCCAATCTCGTTTCAGGGGTTCCTGTCAGGCTGCAAATAAATATTTAATCACTCAAAACCATTTGTACTGAGATTGTTACAATGTCGCTGCTCCAGGGTAATGAGTCGTCTAGGAGTAGTATTCTGTGTCAGTAGTAGTAGTATCTGTAGTAGTAGTGTACTTTTGGTTGGGTTAGGAGGAAAATTCCGCCTTTCTTATGTCACTAATTAATACGTTGGGGACTTTCTTTCCACTTAACGTATCCTTTGTTCGCTTTATTCCGTTAAAGTGATATGAATCATAATTTACAATGCAAATTAAAAATAATTCCTCAGACTACAAATGATATGAATATTAATTCTTAATTCATAAGCGCCTAATGACTAATTTCACATTTCCCCCTAACTGTCTTCCTAAGTACTTACTTTTTATAATATTCTTATAATAGGTCCAATAGTTTACCTTTTGCTTATTTGGATATAGCTGACCCCCTAGTACCGCCACGTTTTGAGTCAAGGTCATGCCGGGGTAACTTGGAACTTATTGCAACCAAATAATCGCATATTCATAATTTGTCACGCACTCACATATTGTGGTACACGATGCTTACTGAGTCAAGGGCCCACATGTGACGCCTGACATGTAAAATGTCATCTAGGGTTTTTTCAGTCACTGTAGGTCTATAAATCATGTATTTAAGAAAATTGGAAGGAGTGGAGCTTTGGAGCTTCCTTCACCATGTAGGTCACAGGGGATCTTTGGGTTCATGTGGTTAGCGGAGACATAATTACGCACTACTCAATCAGAGGCTCACTTCAATAGAAGCAAAGTGGTTGAGATTTCTGCGTTCTTTCATGTTTTGGGGTGCTCTATTCACGAATGATAGAACATCCGTGGTGCTTGTAAAATGAAATCATGGCAGGAATCTTCGCCACTGAAATAGTCTTACAGCCTTTTAGGCACCAAGTTAATTTGAATTTAATGTCAATTTACATAGGGGAAATTTCAATGCTAAGAAATAGAGAAAACAAAAACCTCAATTTTTATGCTTATGTGTCCATTCATATGGTTGTACTCGGTTATTTATTTTAGGGCTACAAATCCTATGCAGTTAGTGTTTATCACGGTAGGTGCATTTCTCATAGAATTCTTAACCTTCTTCCGGACTTGTACATACATTCCTAAGGAACGAGTGTCCTATGACTGACAATAATCCCTATCATGGTAGTCCGTCACGTCGGGCTTGGACTTAACTCCTAAGGAGCGATATTCCACCTTGGACTTTTACACTACTTTCTTAGGAATTGTAGTCCCCGCACGACGGACGCTAATTCCTAAGAATAGAGTCCACCTCTGACAGGGCAATTCATTTCTAAGAAATAGAGTCCGCCAGAAACAAACCTGTACAATAATCCCCAAGGACTTAATAGTCCACGTCGGAATCGGCCACCGATCCCTAAGGATCTCAGTCCCACTCTTGCAGGGTCATTATTCCTAAGGACTAATAGTCCTGCCTACCTTCAGACATGGACAATAATTCATAAGGTCTATAGTCCAGTCAGGAATTGGACCCTAATCCTAAGGATCGCTAGTCCACCCCTGACGGGCATTAAATCCCAGTAACTAGGAGTCTGCCTACCTTCGGACGGAACAATATCCCTAAGGTCTATATCCATGTCGGAATCGGACCCTAACCCCTAAGGAGCAATAGTCCACCCCGGACAGGTCATTAATCCCTAGAGACTATATTCCTCCTTTCGGAAATGGACACAATTCCTAAGGACTGGTATCCATGTCGGACTTGGATATTTATACCTAAGGCCTGATGTCCTCTTCGGACTTTCATTCCCACTTGTAGGACTAACATTCATATAAATCATAGTCCGGGAGACTATAGTTTCCTAGCTTTGCACATCCCCCGGATCTATTAAAAGCAGAACTTAGTGTCTCCTGACAATGGCTACATGGGACTATATCTCCTGCCACCCCGCACACATCAGTATTATCTGCGGCGATATTGCCATGCAGACGAGGGGGAGTTTGTAGAGTTACTAGGGTCTTTCATGTCGGACGGGATAGGTGGAGAGGGAGCTTCCCAAACCTGAATCGTGCGAAGTCGAGATCGGCTGGGGTAGTAGAACCGTAAATGGTGGGTCCACTTTACGATAGCGGATTATTGGTGGCAAGAGGTCTAGTGAAAGTTGAGACTGTGGTGCCAGTTACCATTACTAATGTGTGTGACTTTCCTCGCGAGGTGCAACAAGGCCTAC
>JAMKCH010020362.1:0-23061 GCA_023653785.1 Ophioderma brevispina
TTTGGTGAGTTATGGATAATTTTTAAGGCTCCTTAGTGATCGCGCCATTCGGCCGGGACATATTTTACGCATTGTGTAAATACGAGTTCGCCTTGTTTCTAATGCTATTAAAGAGCTTCAGTTTTGGGAATTCCCTTTATTTTGTGGTCCTAAAAGTGGACCTTTGACTCACTGTATATTCTGATAAAACTTTGTGTCATCGAGGGACCTAGATATAGAACCTGTTGTCTTGAGCTGCTGGACAAAATTTATTTTCAGGACTGCTCCAAAAAAGGAACCTAATTTCTGAAGAAGATTCCCATGGATTTTTGGTCCACGTACATGATCATGCAGATGGATGGATGATTCAATGTCTACATGAGTGGAAGAAAATTCATTTATCCACTCTACCAACTACACCAAATTGTCAAAACTTCAAACGTGGCACGGTGATAGAACATGATGAGGTTATGTGCTGTATACCTTTACACTGCTTATGAACATCAATGAGCTTGGTTGCATATTTACATTTAATGTAAATTTTACTCACTCCATATCGAGAGTGAACGTTGCATTTGGGTCATTTCATGCCATTTCAACGGGCCGTGTTGCCATGTGTCACAGATTTTGCTCAAACTTGGTGGATAGGTTCACCCAATGGTAGTTTAGAAGAGGTCAAAATTAAAAATTCAAATTCGCTTGCATTGCGGAGTTACAGAAATTCAAAGTTTGTTGGTCTTCGTAGAAAATGGCCAATTAAAGTGAACAAGAATGTGAAGTGCCATCTTTGAGGCACCATATTTTAAAAAATACATTGATTTAGACCTTAATTTTTGCTATGTGCATAGTGCATATACCTTTTTATGGGAAAATAAATCATACCAATTATCTGGATTTAATATAACATGGAGGGGGGTCAAAAATGGCCCCTCAAGGTGTGTTGCAACCATTTTTGCAATTTTCAAAGGCATGTCCTGTAATAAATTCCCATCCAATTTTCATGAATGCTCTGTAAATGCAGTGTTTGACCACATATACTATTTTCAATGTAAAAAAAAAATCAAATTCAAACAACCCCCTTGATGGGACAGACCCCCCAATATGGGTCCAGCCAGAAACTGGCCTAAAAATGGCCTCCATTCAAGGGGCAAAATTTCAGTGTGGCTGAGGTGATACAAGTTTCTAATCTTTTGCATATGAAAGAGGACACCTTAATGTTTCTTAAGAAGAATAAAAATTTATGTGTATATGGTGTTTACCTGGAAATTAATTACAATAAATATGCGCATAAAATTACAGCATGTCCTAATATTATCATACTATTTTACTTTCCCTCTGCTCGATTAATCATCTTCAGCCATATCCAATGCATACAATGATGCTTATTTTTCATGTTTTTCCAAGCTGTGCCTGCTCTCTAGTCGAACTCCTTGTGAATTGGAGCAAAATTGAATATCTTCAAGATTTTTAAGGGGAGGGGGAGGGTTCAAAAATTGCCTGTGCAAATTTCTTAAAGTTTAGTTGATAGGGGTCATTCTATGCCAATTCAGGTATACTGATGTGTTATTGATTTCTTTCAAATAATTATGTACATTTCCTGTCTGCAATTTAGAAAAGGTTGCAAACCAAAAATTCGCATTTCTTTTTCCTTGCTGACTTATGAGTTTGTTAAAGTTTAGTGCCTATGAGATGACCCAAATTGTGCATTTAAATCTGTCGCATGACAAGTAAGCCTGTTTGAAAGCCTGTTTCTTTTTTTCAAGTGCTTAATGTTTCCTTAGAATTGAGTGGGGGATGATGAATGACATTTTTGTTTCCAATTGGAGGGTTAAAATAATCTTTTATTAGCACACTGCAGTCACTGCTTAATGTATTTACCCCCCCAAAAAACAATTAATACAGGTAAATGTCAATTTTTTTCCAGAATGTAGGTATACAAATGTAGTATAATATGCTAATATGCAGCCTCTAAAATTAATACAATCATTAGCAATTGGAAAAAACCTTAAACCATTTGAGTAAAAAGAATGAGGCTTTTGTATCCTGTATTATTATTATTGATGCTGACCAGAACAGACGTGCTCTGATTTCGGTCCCGATTTGCTCAGAAAAATTCACCTTTTACCTTCATTATATCGTTCCCATCCTGCTGTAATCTGCTTGCAAGTACCTCGGAGAGTCATGTAAATGCCGTTGGTCCCGTGTGTCAGTGGAGTCAATCTTGAGCACGTAAAAAGTTGCAGACCTCGTCGGAAAGAGTAGGGGATCATCCCAGGACTGTCAATTGTAGTCATTATGGGATGTGGCTGAAGATGGGTCAATCATACAAAAAGGAAATGCTAATCTTAGGCCATGTCGTAATATTGCACATTTTGATTGTAATTAATTTCCAAGGTCATCTCTTTCATATGAAAAAGAATAGAAAATTGTATCATCTCGGCCACACTGAAATTTTCCCCCTTGAAATTGAATGGAGGCCATTTTTAGGCCAGTTTCTGGCTTGACCCATATTGGGGGGTCTGTCCCATCAAGGGGGGTTGTTTGAATTTGATATTTTTTACATTGATAATAGTATATGTGGTCAAACACCACATTTACACAACATTCATGAAAATTGGATGGAATTTATTACAGCACATGACTTTGAGGTGAACCTATCTACCAAGTTTCATAGTTTGAGCAAAGTCTGTGACACATGGCAACACGTCCTGTTGAAATGGCATGGAATGACCCATATTTCACTCTTTGAAAAATATTGTTGAGAGTGAAGTCACTCTTCAACTTTGTTCTCAGCAACACTAAGTACAGATTTCACTCTTCAGATTTTCAATTTCACTCTTGAGAATTTAGCTCTTGAGAAAAAAATGTGAATGATGTGATTAAACCTAACCCTAACCCTTCCGTATTTGCCAAAAACCAATTTTCATAAAAATACTGAGTCTTAGTTTGGATAGGGTTAAACCACCATACCACCTAAACCAAGTGCCTGACAGTTACGGGAGCCATCTTAAGGTGTTGGCATTATGATTTGGTTTCTAAGGATTTTAATAAACTCGGAGATGAGCAAGCGTGCATTCGTTTGAGATTTTATCGTCGCAAAAATTCATGAGCGATTTTCCCCCTCTGCGTTTATGTGAAGTTGTAAAGTGTTCGCAAAATCGCGTAGAACTCTGATGTTGCTAGGATTTGGCTAAGAACGCACCTGATTAATTACGTGCCTCACCTTTCACGCGCCCATTTTTTGTTTTGCTGCGTGACATATAGGCGTAAAATAACGCGAGACGCAGCGTCTCTAGTGAAGACGGAAATTTCTCTTTAAAAATGCCCTTTATCGACGATTTTCAGGAAAACTAATACGGTGACACCATTTTTTTATTTTGGTATTTTCAAGTATGCAACTTAGACCTAAACATATGTGAAAATCAGAAAAACGATCGGCCCCGTTGTTATCTTTTTGGGGCACTTTAGTATCGGTGCATCACATTTTCCCATAGAGTTGCGTGGTAAATAATGTAAAATTTTGAGCAAAGTCTTTTTCTCAAAAACGAATATGCATGTGTGTCATTTTGGAGTCTTCGCTGTAAAGACATACCATTGTTGAACCATGGAGTTATTGGTTGAACTGTAACATTTTCTAATTCTGGACTTTGGACAGCACATCAGAGTGGACATTCCTAGGTTAGGTCTAAAAAAATGGTTGCGTTGCTCTTTCCGACTGACCCTTGTCAGAAAAGTAAAAACAGAAAAAAATGGGTCGGGAAAGCACCCAATTTTTTTAGATTGGTTTTTTTTTTTAGAAAAAGAGAAAAATGCACCCAAATGTGGCACTTTTGGGTGCTTTAAAAAATAATTAAACAAAATTCCGAACGACTGGCCCACCCTTCAAATTTTTCCCACTAAAGGGCAAGCCTTATGTAAGAAACATGTAAACTTTAAAGGACACTCTTGAGTGTATTGATTGTCATTGCCTTTGTAATTGTTGTTGCGACCGCTACAAATTCTTGAAATGATCTTTTCATCAAAACAATAAACTAAATGTGTTATTATATAAAATATCAGATTTGTTGTTGGGTTTTAAGGGTTTTCTGACTGTGTGATCCATGTGATACCATAACAGAAATTAGGGAAAGAATGAGCTAAATTGGCGCCTTATTAGTTCATAATATATACATACATGTGTGATAATTACATGTTGTTCCACAATGATGCTTTTTATTAACACAATGCAATAATCACACTTTACAAATAGAAGATGATGAAAGTGCATCTTCAGTAGATGAAGAACTTAACCCTAATTTCCTACAATGAGACTACACAGGGTAATTTACCAAGCAGTACAATGTGGCGCTAATATTACACAAATTTACTGTGGAGCAGCAGCAAGCTATGTGCAACAAATAGTATTAGCTATACCAGGTAATTTTGACCAGAGCAACATAAGTTATTCGATTTAAAATAAATGATGAAGCATTGACTTACTGAATACAAAAAAACACTTCATGTGCGACAACAGCTGATCATTAAGGAAGAGGCAGTACCCTTTGACTTCCCCCTGTACCTATTTAACCATCCTGCTGGTGTCTCATTCTCTCATGAGGATCATGCATATATGTTTAGCTGGCATTATAGGACATTTTAATCTGAAGTAAGTGATGAGATACAGAAGCTATGTATCTTCAACTCAATCTGAAGCATCTTTGCGGCACATATGTGTGTGCATCCTGGTTTCCCCTTTTCATGGCATCTCCTTTCCTGCCTGTTATTTTCTTGGACTTTGGGGGGGGGGGGGGGAAACCTAATTCTTATCACATCAATAAAGATTTGCTTGTGCATCATTGCTGGAGGAAATGACAGCAGTTCAAGGACCTCCGTACGTTCATGATATAGCCTGGAGGTTGGTATTGATCACTTCTGGCCAGCTAGGAGATATGATTACCTTACACACTCCTGAATTACTCTATTTGCTGAGAAATTATGGGTGGTTTCAATGCCTTGTCATACAGAGTGTTGTAATCACATGAAGAGCAGGTATATGTTTGCAGAACACACATATAGTGAGTACAAGTACGCATAGTCTGGCTGGATAACAATCCTGAGAAAGTACTTGGGTGAGGCTAAGCATGTTTTTTTAGTAGTCCACTCACTATCGTGACCTTTCAGATAGACCATCTACGTCCTAGCATTGTGAATCTGGTCAAACTAATTACAGGTCTGCCCAAATACAGTCTGTCAATTGTGGGTGGATGTCACATTTAAACTGGGATAAGTGATAAACCTGAGATTAACCATGGTCTCAACTCCCTTTTTTGTACCCACAAAGATGGTTCATGTTTATCCCCCTAATCAAATAGATGCTAGAATTTTAGTCGTCTTACCAATTTCTCAGCTGAATGTCAAACTTGGTAATTGTCTTAACATGCCAAAAAGGCCATCCCTTTTGAAACCACATGTAGTTTGCCACCCAGGTTGCCCTTGATTTGTTTATACAGACACGAAATCTGGTGCCTTACTCTTGGATGTGAAGTTTTGTACATCCAAATGGCCCACAATTTCAGCTAGGCATTCTTAGATTTAGACCAAAAATGTCTTATGTTTGCAAAAAATAAGAAAATGTACACATTTTAACTTCAAAAGTGAATCCTGCACTTTAAATTCATGTAAAAAACTAAATTTTGAAGGAATTGAGTTGGGGTTGATGTCAAATTGTTACATTCTTGAGACCTTGCGAACTATTCAGTAGGAAAATAGTGATGGTGTTTGCGGGGGGCCTAGTTTGCCTATTGTTTGGTTTAAATCCAATTATTATACTCTGCACCAGGATTATGAGAGCCAAGGGTTATAGAGAGGTAGATGGAAGCAATGTTTCCAACCCTTCTGACAGCAGTAGCGCTCTTGAGTATTGCCATTTAGTGCTTTCAAACACTGGGTCATATTGAAGATGAAAAATAAATGCTAGATTAGGAATGGTATGTTTTTCTGTTGCCTTACTAATGACTTCCATATTTTTGGGCGAGGGTGGGCCTAACGGGCTACCCCTCATTCGCTTGGGTTTGACCTACTTTTCAAATCGCAGTGTGCAGAAAATATTCGTGTTGTTTAATCCTCTAAAATCTACATGATGATAGTTTAGAAATGTGTGTGCCAATTTTACGATAGGGATATGTGTACTCAATAAGATAGGGCCAGCGAAAACATGAACGGACATTTACAAAAAGAGATAAGTTCAAAAGAGTAGAAATACAAGGATCACACTTCCACACATGGTTAACGTCGTGAGCGGTGTGGAATAAAAACACGACGGGGTAACACTTAAAAATAAAAACATGTACTATAGAGGGCGTAACAGGCAACAGGGGAGTGCGGGCCAAGAAATCCCAAATGTAGACATCGCCATTGGCCTTAAGCACGTAAAAACGAAATATTGACGAAAAATTATTGAAATTAGTATATGGTGTCAAGGAATATTTTTATTTGAAATTTTTACAGGATTTGCTGGTTAACATCGTCTTTAAACCGTTATGAGTACATTGAATTAACGGATGCTTAAAGGGGGATGGGGGGGGGGGGGGTTTTTCCCGATATAGGAGTACTAAAGTTTTCATCTTGATAGATCGGACTTCATCCCAAAACCCCATCTGTAAAGTTGTCGCACCAATATTGCAATCCATTGGCTGTGAGAGCAAAAACGTGTTTTTGTAAGTGACCTTTACCTAGATTGCGTATGACCTTCGATCTCATTTTTTAGTCGTAAAATTGTTTTGTTTTTTTTTAGATAGATGGCAATTGCACACTCTATAAAAGTGATATTTCGATTCAATTACGGTGGAATGACAGGTAAGATGTCATGAAGTAACGAATGTTTCAATTTTGTATATGAATTGAAAGAGTACAATGGCGTGGAGAACATTTTTGACTTAAAAAACCATTTTGAAAAATTTAAGTCTTTGGGTGACAGAAGTTAAAATTTCAAGAAAATTAAAATGAAGTCATTGGGTGACAATGTTGATGAAAGTGGGAGCTTTACGTTTTGGGAAGGGCTTTATAATTTTAAAACAAAATGTTATGATCACGTTGTACGTGGCCGAATCCGTAAAAATACTTACGGCCGTCCGGCATACAAATATCTGGAATTGCTTCTTCCAGTTCTGCTGGTGGGTCTGCAGTGGTCAATCTTGTTGTGGGTAAGTATAGCGTTGAATTGTTTCCTGATAAGGTGTCATTATGTCTATTAGTATGTTGGTGGTCAAATTTTTCCCTTGAAAAATCGTAAAGGTAATGAGGATATGAAACCCCTATTCACTCTGTGTTAAAATATTACGTCATTATGCCTCGGCTAAGTATGGTTGCGAAAAAAGTCACATGTAAGTCAAAAACTACCTTCCCTTACCTTTTACATGGATATTTCCCCGTGACTCGCCCTTTCCTTTTACAAGGACATTTTTATTTACTGTCAATCAGCATTATATCTTGGTTTTAATGACAAAAGAGGTAGCTCTGCATTTTGAGATTATGTATAGATTAGGCATTAAGTCCCAACCCCGATTCATCAGCCTGGTATATTGAAATTGTAGTTTTAGTGAGTACTGCTCAGGTTTGCTTTCATTATTAAACTTTAGAAGCTATGTGCATGCAGTTGGCCTATATCAGAAATAAATTTTCTTTTATGCGTTCTTAAAGTGGTGTAATAGTAGGGGTATCAGTTTGCTAGATTGTGGTATATTGTGGTCTATGGGCATGTACGTGAAAGGTACCCACTCGATTACAACATATATATTTTTCTCTGTTTCATAAAAAGGGCCATCTTCAATATACCTTAATTTAAAAATTTCATTTGAATCCAACATTTTAAAGAGACACTGGCACATTTGAAAAATAGTACCTGTACGCCCTCAAGATTTTTCAAAATTGATATTTTTGCATGGTTGTAAAGCCTTCCTTTATATACATTAGCCCTCACCTGAAATGATTAAGACCAAATCAGCGCCCTTATAAAAAGGCAAAACTATGCTTTTAGTGTTTTTGTATGCTAGAATTGACTACCAGTAATGTTGCAATTAGGCAAGTTGAAACCAAATCAGGGTTAGGGAAAAAAAAGTTTGTTTTCAGTAGGCCGCACGCATTTTGATTTTGGAGCCATTTTTACCACATTCGTTTTTAACTCAGCATACAGCATACATAGTATGCAGAGCTATTGTGATGGCGTTGTGTTGGAGTGTTCACAGATTGGGTCAAAGGTCACGTGGGCCGTTTTTTTAAAGGGCATTCTTTGAAAATCTACAAATTCCTTGTGCCACAAATCAATTGGTATAATCACCAGGGGTAGAGGGGAGAGAAAAGAAGGAGCCCCCTTTTCGAAGAACTGCTGAACCAAAGCCCATATGGGGTGTTCACAGATTTGGGTCAAAGGTCACGTTGGGCTGATTAAAGGGCATTCTTTGAACATATATAAATTCCTTGTGTCTCACAGTGCTATAAATATAATCACCAAACTTGGTCAGAAGAACTGCTGAACCAAGGTTCACAGATTTGGTCAAAGGTCACGTTGGGCTGATTAAAGGGGAGTCTTTGAAAATCTATAAATTCATTGTGTCTTAATTGCTACTAGGTGGTCCCCAGGTTTTGTGATCACCTGGCTTGCGTTATCACCAAGTTTCATGTCAATAACCCCCGTTTACCCCATTTTGAACTTCTTTACAACTTGAATGACCCCTGATGACCTTTGATCCACTAACCAATACAAACTCGGTCTTCGCACGGTCAAGGAGCCCTACCCACCAAGTTTCAGGAACGTGCGACCCTTGGTCTTGGAGAAAATAAACGCAGTCAAACAGACAGACAGACAGACACACAGACGACCACCGGTATTAATAGATAATCACTAGACTTTGTCAGAAGAACTACACACAATTTGGGACAAAGGTCACATGGGATGATTAAAGGTGCATTCTTTGAAAATTGATAAATTCCTCCTTGTGCCACAAATCATTTACTATAATCAGCAGACTTGGTCAGAAGAACTGTTGACCAAAGGCCCATATTAATAACCTGCTGAGATACAGCACCATTGTGATTGTTTATTTAAATTTAATGAGTTTTTTGCCTCAGAGATAGAAATTTCATTTTTATCCCCCTGGCTTGAAAAGCAGAGGGGGATATTGCGAGGGTGCGAATGTATGTATGTGTGTTCCACTTTGGTTAGGTTTTGGTTATGTTTTCGTTTTTTGCGTCTCCTTTGAAAAGTTTAAGTCTGATTTAAACCAGACTTGGGGTTAAGGTGCAATAGGGGTTCCTTCATATGTGGATGATGTCAAAGGTCATGGACAAAGGTCATCTGAGGTCATGTTTCAGACTGCCATCTTGCCAGGGGGATGACGCAAGTTTACTTGCAGTATTTTTAAAATATATTTAAGTGATTCCAACTCGATATTTTTGTTTTATGAACTAATAATTTGACAGTCAAATATGATTTGCGACTGTTTTGACTTGTCATTTGACTGATTTGAGCCATTTCTGGTTGAAATCGTTTAAAAAAAATAAAAAAATAAAGTGCATTTCGCATTAAGGTTTTAGACCACCTACTGGAAACAAACTTGATTTTTTTGGCCTTTTCTGGTCGGTGCTGCTTGGGGTTGGCCAGCACAGACTTGATCCGACTGGCAGTAAGCTTAAAAATTACAGCTGCCGATCGGGACAGAAAAGCTTAATAAATCAGATAATTGCATTTATGTTAAAAATTTGCATTTTTAAACTGCCTTTTTGTAATTAATAGTTTATTTTACAAAAATGATTCTTGGCCTTAAAAAACAGTGAATGAGTAAAGAGAAATATAATCAGGAGTAATGTTTTCTGACATTGAAGAAATGAAAAGGATTTAGAATGACCAAAATGGTGCATATTACCAAGGGGTATCAATTATATCTAGGATAGGAGTGTAATACCAATCTGTGTAAGAATGGAAATCAGTCTCTTGCACTCGGAAAAATTAAAATGGAATAAGTGCAATTTTCTGTTATTTGGGGCTAAAACAACCCTAACCCCTAAGGATTGCATTTACATGTAAATGGCAACCATGGTTGTGTCAACAATTTTGGTAGTGTGATAAGGATTTGATGATTCCATCTACAACTGCAGTTTCTTAAAATATTTTGGCAACTCTAATGTGTGTAAAATTCCTGTAAATGCAATGCAAAATGACTTGATTTTGTAATGCGTGTGATTTACAGTTCACATAATAATATCGTGGTCCAGGAAGCTACTGAGACTCACTAGTAAAAAGAATAGGAGAAAGATACTGTGAGCTTTTATATTAGTGATGGTTTATTTGCAACGGGAGCCGGATATTTAGAGTGACGCATCTGAAAGGGCTAGTTGCCCCTAGTTATCATTGGAAATGTTGTGGCTCAAGTGGGGTGACCTTTTCTCTGTGGCTTTGGCTAATTGGGTTATACGCACAGCTAATAAACAAGTCTCTGTTGCCCAGTGTTACATGTAATTTTGCCATTCTCTCCATATTAATGATGACCACTGTTCAAAGAATCATATGCCACATATTATGTGCATTTATGTATTACTATATTAAATATAAATATTTCCAAGCAGACCATTCCCAAATGTGATGGTTGTCTGGAGGTGTGTGGAGCTTTGCTAGTTTCTGACCATGTCGAGGTGCAGGCGAGACATGTTAGGAACTAGCAAGTGGAACATACCTCCAGATGACCATCATATTCGTGAATGGTCTGGTTTGAGAAGTTTATCTTACATAAACATTGAGCAAAAAATTAAATGCGATTTTTATCTAGTTATTCGGTGCTATTTTCTATAAATATTGTTTATAATTTTAACGTTAAAAAGGAACATAGGCCTAACTTTTTCTTTAAATAAAACCACCAGATGCCCTTCCTATATTTGCATGTGTACGAGTCTATCACCAAGAGATAATACAATGGGTAATCTACCGGAGGTATTCGGTCTTTGGATGTATTGGATACTCACCTACTGAACACTAAAACCCATAGAGGGAATCTGTGTTTCAGATTAACTGCCGTCTTTGGGGTCAACAGTACACTCACCCAGACAAACGGATGTTATCCAGGTGCAAAGCACGTGACTGTACAGTTCCCAAATTACTTTCCCCCAATGGCCGCTAATCTGAAACATGGATACCCTCTAATCGGAAATAAGTATGTTCAGAATACACTAGCAGCGACACCACAGATTTTATATCATTAAATGAGTGGACTTGAGAAAAGCCCAAAATTGTTGTTGTGGATCACTTCTTGGCCTTTTTATGTTGAGATTATGTGCATACTTTTGTAGACTACATGCCACCCATTGCACATCCTAGCTGGAATTTGCAGGAAGCTTTCAGTCCCTGGACACATTACACTCAAACCGTTACTTGAGTCTTCCTTGGAGTCCCATACCAAGTGCTATAGAACATTGGAAAAAGAATGGTAAACCACTGATAATCTCTAAACTGATGAAAGATATTTGTAACTCTTAGTATATATATTATTACCCCCTCCATGACCCCCATCAAAGGGCAGCATTATTTTGTGACCCCCTTTTTAAAGCACATTGACCCCCCCTGCTGAAGAAAATACATGCACACTGGGCTATGTTTGATTTAAAATAAAAAACACAGTTTACAGAGCCTACTCAAGAAAACTAAGACAAACAGTGGAAGAGTCCCTGTGAATGTGTCTGTATCATGTAATACATAATGTCAAAGTACATCGTCATGTGAATGCATGAAGGTCGTAAGTGCAATAGCTGCCATTTGTCAGAAATTCCCATCAAACATACTATTATGCCAAGTCTTTGGTCAGTGGCTCTTGAAATAGTTCTTCAAGAGCCACTGACACATTCGCTTGAAGAATCATTTCAAGAGCCATTGACTGGAGGAAAGAAATTAAAAGTCATCCTAATACATGGCAGGACACGATGTATCACATGTGTGACAGACTCCTGAATATTATATTATTTTTCTGTATTATATTAATTAAATCATGTTAAATTTAATCATATAAATTAAGAGTGAGGAGAAGTGGAAAATATGAAACTTGAAATGTGTTGTGCAATAAGCATGACTTATCTGATTGACCTAGTTCTAAATGGACTAGTGTGTGAAGACATCCTGAAGAACATGTCAGAAGATGTCCGCAGTTATAGAGGACAATAGCCGCACAGTGTCTTATCATCTTCATTCTAGGAACTGTATAGAGGTTCTATGTTTACCTATAGGAAGCAAGATTGCACACCTGTTGATGAACAATAGACTTTGTGTAATTGCTATGTCACAACACTTCGAGCACAGGATGTGGACTTCCTTTTAAACATGTTTCAGCGAACTGGAAAGATGACGAAATGTTCGTCTTGTCTCCGCGTGTTTGTTGCATCATGGGAAATTTTGCTAAGGACAAATTGTGTTGCAAGTTATTCTTCTTTGCCAGTTGACAAGAGATTTCAGCGAGTGTAGACCTCTCAAACAGAAGGTGGAGAACTTTCATAACATTTGATTTATAAAAATCAATGTTCTTTCTTACAATTCTAGAAAGTTGCTAGAATTGTCAGAGCTGCTCCAAATTTGGTACCTTTGGAAAAACAAAGGTTAACATTACAATTCCAGCAGGACATTTCTTCTGTACCAGTGACATTCACCTTTACTGCACTGAGTACCTGTATGGACAAATGTTATACCATCAAGCTGCAGTTATACTTCCAGTGTTTCTCCAAGTCTACGAGTTTATAAATCGGCCGGTCTAGACCAAAAGGACTTTTGCGATTTCGCGAAACTAGTTGAGCTGTACCAGCAAGAATTGTGTCGGCAAGATTTATATGTGGACCTGATTCTACAGAGACTGGTGCACACCCAACAAGAACTTTGAGAACTGTATAATTGAGATGTTGTGTGTTTAATTTGATTTTTAAATAGGTAAGAAATATAGATAATAATTTTGTGCATTGTGTATATTGTTTGATTGATAAGATTTAAGTTATGTATTAAAATCATTACTTTGAATTTACATCTTGGTCAAGTCAATCTTCTTACAAATAGTCATGTGAATTTTGTTTTATGAACCACGGGAGGTTACTTTTCTGACCTTGAGTACGTCTCGTAAGTCGTAACACATGACAGCTATTGCACTTACGACTTTCTTGCGCTCACATGACGACATGTATTAGTGCTTTTCAAATTATTACAGATTTGTCTTAAAGGTGCTCCACCCATTTACAACATATAATTTTCTCTGTTGCATGGGAAAGACTGTTGCCAAAATACCTTAATCCCACAGTTTCAATTAAATTTGATATACCATTTTAGCATGAGTGGTAATTGTGTGTATTATATTAAACAGGCTGTAAATTACTGTACAATTACTTTCCTTTAACCATAACATATTTATGCTTGTAGCAACCTAATGTTAAAGAGTTAATCCAAAATATTTTGCAGATGAAGTAAGGCAAAATACATGTACAAGCTTTCTATAGGGGTGGGTGGAGGCTGAGGATCAGGTAGTATACCTTTAATGTAACATGTGTGACAGTGAAATTCCCCATGTATTTTATAGTATCCCTAACTGGATTCCATATCTCAAAACATCAACAAACCTTGCTAAATCATTGACTGACTCTAAAAATTGCAAAAGAGATATTGTGTGACACACACTAGATTGCTGCAGAATATGTGCATTAAAGGGATTAGCAGCAATTTGCTAATCCGAAACATGGAAAAAAATCATCAAAATTCATATTTTTATATTTTTGTTACTGGCATGCATGTATGCGAACATAACCTGCAAGTGGTTGGCTTGAAATCCGTGTATTAAAGACAAGGCAGTACTTTTTATCTGATTCTGTAATTTCTATACGTGCGTATCAAAATTCCGACTAGAGATCACAGAAGCCTTTTTCCGGTGAATATCACAGATTTTCAGCGTGATATTGTGCACCATGATCAATATAATTTGATCTCAAACACAAACATTATTGATTTTTGTTTATTCTGTACTGGTGTAAACCACAAACAGCTGTTTAGTGTAGATTTTGAGACGCCGTCGCTGTATGTCTATTTGCGATAGACGGTATGACAATTTCCTCAAATACATCATTTGTTTCACTATTTAGTGGTTTGTTTCTACATTAAAGCAGTTATATTAGGCAGTTCAATCCCCCGTTACGTAATCGGTGACCGAAACCGCTGCACACAGACTTGTGCGTGGGTCTCACCAACTCTTGGAATTATTTTGAGTTTTTCCCCGAAAACAAAAGCATGTTGCAAAATAATGCTGTGACAGATTCAGCCATCCTTCAAATATAGCATTGCATGATATCTTCTATCCCATTTCTGTAAACGGTATAGAGAAACGTGGTCAATTTTTTTCTTTAAGGGCGAAGTATCCATTGATGGTGATTTCAAGAAGTTGTCCTCTTTGCTGCTGCAGTGTGCGTGTCCTATTGAAAATACACGCTAAATATAGCCTTGGCACTCGGCACCACTTTCGGAGGTCTCCGTAAATATCCGAAACATAGATTTATGAATGAAAAGTGGAATCCGCTCGCTGTGATTGGCGGGATCGCTTCGCCGATTGGATTTTCGAGAAGTTCAGATGATCAGCTTCTCAGCCATATTTGATATTTCCAAATTTACCGTGTTGACCAACAGCTATGGATTTTTAAAGTTTTTAGCAGTCTTTTTCAATACGAAGTATATCATTTTTGCAATAATATCAAGTTATGTAGAATTCTTTACATATGAAAGAATAACATATTTTTTCCCCTAAGTGATTTGGTGCAAATTCTCGCGCGGAAATAAAAAGTAAGTGGAAAAATCTTCGCCATTGGCATGCTGTACAACAGCCCTACGCCTATGATTGACAGCTCTTGAGTTGACAATGACCCATGCTTCCGGTTTAGGTTTCACACATTTTTTTCACTTTCTAGTGCGTTTGAAAGAAGTAGCTCTCGCATTTCAATAAATAAAAGATACCTAATGAGTATGATGTTTGTGAAGGGTGTATTACGTAATACGTCTACGTATAACACATTATGTTATTAATTGGTGAACGAAGCTCTTCGTCTTGACTGCCATGTTGGTACACAATCCCCAGTTTATTCTTGTATTTTACGAATAGAGTTTTACAACCAAAGATGTTCCAGAAAGGCCTTTTTGAGTTCATTCTTCATGCACATGACTTGGGGTGCAATAATCCATTGAATAATTTTGTAGGCATACAAGAAAAAAATTATTCGTTCTAGTTCATTACTAATTGTATTTTGTAGTATTAAACATAAGTAGCTGTTGCAGAAGGAGATCTTTCCCACCCCACCCCCTCCACACACACACACCTCAAGTAAGGGAGTGTTCACAGTGGCATTGTCAGGATTTTGGAGACGGGGTGCATGGATTTTGTAAATGTACACACACGTGTAATGTAGGCCTACCGACCTATTTTTTGGCGTTGCGACGGGGGAGGGGTAAGGAGGGAAATAGCTAATAATTCATTAGGGGTTATACACACAAAAATTGGACTTGCTAAGTTTTATTGTGCATCCAATAATTTACCGTGTTATAGTACACCATTTTTAAGAAAAATATGCACATTTAAGAAAAATATGCACATTAGTCTATCAAAAGTGCTTATGATGGGGCTTATTCCTGAAAATAGCTAATAGTTCATTTAGGAGTTATATCGCATGTGACAAGTTTTATTATGCACCCAATACTTTACCGTGTTATAGTACACTATTTTGGAAAAGTGTATATTTTTCGCATTTTAGGGAAAAATATGCAAATTCGTATGAAAATCCATCAAAGGAGAGTGAGAAACTAATACCGTTACATAGAGACATGCATCAGGGTGATTTTCTACAATTTTGAAGTATCTACCATGTACAGAGATTGAGATATTGTTAATTTTCTAAAAAAATGCTTAAAAATCATGAAATGTACCCATTTTTTAATCATTTCCTATGCAAATTAGTTCATATTACACAAGATAGATGTTTCTTTATATGATATGTATAAAGCTGCTTATATCAGGAAGATATGCTGAAATTTTCTAGTCTGTATCTTGTATAGTTTTTAAGATATAATTTATTATGTACATAAAGATGCTATTTTGATGGTGCCATAAGAAAATAAAGAAAATAAAAGATTTGACCTTTGACAAATGGTCTCCCAATTGCTTCTATGTACGAGTACTAAAATTGGAATATCTCCGCAACCGTGGATCCGATTTTGAAAATTCAAAATGTTACGTGCTGCAGTTGACCCCCTCTATCAAATGGTGGGTATTTTAAACCTCTAGATACCAATATAAATTTCCACCTGAAGTGCCTAGTTATATGGAATTGTACATACTTATCCCTGATTTATAAGTTAAAAAATGCATTTCCACATTTTTTTCGATTCTCTCGCATTATCGCTGCTAATCCCTTTAAGTGTAACTTTCGAATCAGTCCTCATAAATTGGGAGACGCTCTTTATTCCAATTTGTTTTACACGGGCATGCAATGGTACAAGCCTATACAATAATTTAAAAATATTTAAATATCTTTGGCATAGTTCAGTGTTACCTGTGAATGATTAAATAGTGGAGCTTTATAGGTATGAACAATGATAGAGTCATTGTACTATTAGTGAACAAGGGTTTAAGAAGGGGAATGGTTTTGTGCTACAGATGATAACCTGTCATCTTGATCAAGCTTTGTTTTTAATGACATTTGATAAAAATGATACCATGTAGCTTCTCATGCATAAAAATTGGTTGGCTATACTTAAAGTCTGACTCAGAGATTTTGAAATATTATTTTTTTGTGTAATAATGAAAAATAGTCAACTAGAACTAAAGATAGTAACCTAAAATGCACAATTCCGAAATTTGAGATGAATCGGATTTTTCGTTTTGATGCAGTAAACATTTAGGCCAAGTAAAAAAATATGCTAGTTTCTCGTCCTCGCGCGCATGCAGTTTTGGCTGCCGCATCAAAAAAAGTTTGTTTTTTTACTTTTTATTAATTTCTGTTTTTTTCTCGAAAATTCATCGAAATCGGAGTAAATTTCACATTTTAGTTAGCTAAATTTGTTCTCTTATACAGTCTATTTATGTGTACGTCAGCACAGGTAGAGTCTATGAGGCCTGCGATTAAAGTCTATGAATATTGAAATCTCCCTTGTGGAACGTACTCTCTTTCACAGTCGGTATTTTATTTTATTAATTTAGCAGTCTATTTATGCGTACGTCAGCACAGGTAGAGTCCATGATGCCTGTGATAAAAGTCTATGAATATTGAAATCTCCCTTGTGGAACGTACTCTCTTTTTACAGTCGATATTTTATTTTATTAATTTAGCCCCCGTGTATCGCCACTAAAAACGTTGCATCAAAATAAAAATAACGACTGGAAATAACGACTATCAATGTACTTCCTGGTTTCTGAGAATGTTTAGAGCCGCCATTTTTAAATACAGCTGTCTTTCAGAAACGGGAAAATACCCACGGAAATCGCGTTCAATCACTGTCATCTGCGTGAAATAGGCGATTATCTTCTTCCGATTAAGACCAAAATTCATTGTTTGTGAGCTGAAACCAACAGATGTGTTTAGATTTTCGCAAGTACAGCGGTACTAAGAAGTAGAAGGATGGTTTTCGTGTGTGTGTGCATACGTGTGCCGAATGGCACTTCATTCAGATTTCTGAAACAATACTATGGACGTACAGTACCGGATGCAGATCAGACTTTGATGGACCTTTTCAATGACTTGTTTAACTTTCTATATTTGTGTTTAATTTATTAAGGGCACATTGTTCAAGGTTAAAAGTTAGTAGGAGAATTGCCTTTTGGAAGCAAAAACATACCTGTGATGTCTGAAGAAAAGTAAGTTAAATTTTGGGACAGCTTTGTTCCTTTTTGGCAAGGACCATCCGCCATTTGGATCGGCAATTAAAAAAAAAAAAAAAAAACAAAAAAATTGCCCTCCTCCTCCTTTTTTTCAAAAGTTGGATGAAGAAACAATTTTTTTTTTACTACTTGCTTATTTGTGCATTAGCGTCCCATAGGATACTGTGTATAACAAAAATTCCGGATCCGGACTTTTTATACAAAGTTGTGATTCTATCTTAAGGAATTCGATTAAAGCTTAACAATTTCCAACAGTGTTAGCTATTGGACAAAACATTATGTGCATTCCATTTGGAAATTGAGGCGCCCTCCTCAGAATCTCTGATTGGCTTTAATTAAAGGTGAGTGTTCCGATCGTCTTTGGACTCCCCCCCCGATTTAACCCTTACCCCGAAGTAGTATCGATTTTGATACATATCAGATAAATGGCCATATTTTTCTCATTGTCGGCGCTGAAATTTGGGCCCTTCAAATCATTTCTCATTGAAAACGATATAAACAACCAAAAAACCACCATTTTTTTTTAATGGTTACATCAATATAGAACAGTATTGAATAGGCTTTGCAAGATATGCATTATTGCCTCTTAAACGCATAAAAACTGCAAGTTTGTTTCCCGGTACTTGATGGGGTGTATGTGCAAGTACAGCTCTCATAGGCAAGTAGAGACAACAACAATCGGAACAAGTACCCTTTAAGTGTGGCCCAAAATGTGGTTAAACTAAGAGAATAAGTGGGGGTTAACACTTCGTAAAGCCGCCTTAGTTGTCATGAAGTTGGTTACAGAAATGAAAACGGACTATCATTATTCATGCTTAATCAGCCATTGTGCAATTATACCTCCATTGCTGATTGAACAGTTGATATCCCCATGGCCAAATCAAAACTAAAAACAGTGGCTACAAATGCTAATTAAAGTAGGTCCCAATGATCATTTCTCCCCCTGGAGGCTCAAGGAGTTCAAGTGTTACACACGACATTTCCTTATGATGATCCAAATTACCTGTGATTTGTGTGACCATATTCAATTGTTGTGACTACATTCATATATGCTACTTGCTGCAATCTATATGTGTTTACAAGTGCTACTTTTGTGTCATCTGGTAAATTACCATAATGTCCCCTCCCATCAAATTATATTTGAGTTTAAATAGTGTTTTATAGTGATAGCCTAAAAGATAGATTCTAGGTGGGGTAACACTGGAACACTCTCTCTATTTCCCTGCAGATGTTCTCATTTTATTTTAATAGGTTAACATGATTGAATTGCCTTTAAAAATGACTATCTGTAGAAATGGTTTTTGAATCATTTGCAGTACTTAAAGCCCGGTCTTGCCATACTTTTGTCACTCCCAAAAATGAACATTTGCATTGTGTAACACAGCATAGGTCTACACTTTAAAGGTCCATTCAGAGATTTAACAATTTTGTTTTATGTGTACTGGGAAATACAAGTATTATCTAACATCAAAGATGCTCATCAAACTGCTTACTTGTAAGTTTGAGATCAATTGGATAATCATTTTTGTGTCGCCTGCCCTAAGGCATGGAAGACACTAGGGATCACTTTGCCTCACTGTTGTTGTTGTCTGTTGTTGTTGTTTGTAGTTTGATGTTGATGTCTGTTGTGAAAAAAGGGTGTAACCATTTGCCTGTAATATCCACAATACTTTATGGTTTTAAACCAAACTTGGGTCAACAGGTACAACATGCCATCCCCCATTTGTTGAGGAGGTCAAAGGTCCACAACATACCAAGTCAAAGGTCATTGTGAGGTCAATTTTAAAATAGGGCTGAAAATGTAAAATTGCCCTTATTGAAAAGTTGAGTTCATTGGAACCAAACTTGAATTATAGGTGCAACATGGGATCCGCCATTTGTTGATTGTGAGTCAAAAGGTCACATACCAAGGTCAAAGTCATGTGAGGTCAAGTTGTAAAATAGGCCGAAATGTAAAATTGCCCTCATTTGAAAAGTTGAAGTTCAAATGGAATCAAACTTGGTTGATGGAGTTCAACTGCAAACCGCTCATTTTGTGTTTATGATGTCAAAGGTCACTCACGTTCAAAGTTCACATCAAGGTCAAAGAGGTCGTGTTAGGCTATCATTCACAAACCGCGACGAAAGGCGACACAAGCGGTCCGAGGACCGATGTCTTTTTATTACATTTATTAACAATTATGTAAGTACCAGTACCATAGGATACTGTGTGTAATGAAATTTCAAATCCAGAATTTATTAGCAAAGTTGTGATTTCCATTTGAAGACATCAATTTGAATTATGCTAGTTCAGCTTGTGATTAGTTCGGACAAGCTTATGTTTACGACACAATATACCCAAATTGTACATTTCTTTCTGAGCTATAGAATCTGCATGTTATATTGCACCATACAAATCTCAAGCTAATGGTCAAATGCCTAAGGGGATTAAGGCCTTAGTATTGAACCTACTTAGTTATACAGATTTTATGACCTTGTGTTCTCCCTTTTTTCTAATCATTTTGTAAAGGCATGTCTAGCATAATTATGTTTTTCCACCTTCAATTGTCAATGAAGAACCTATCAAGATCCCTGTATAATCAACCTGGATGAGGAACCATGCTATATTGCGTATCATGTGTATTGTATGTTTCTGGATTTCTAAAAAAATACACATTTTCAAAACAAAATTGTTTAACATGGGGATGGTTTTGGAGGCTATCATGCTCGCTTGGGTGGGGACCAAAACCAAATCAACTCCCTTGAAAAAAAAATTAAAACAGGGGACCTCAAAAATACTTCGCACAAAGTTCTACTTATTATATCTACAGACTTGAAAGTTGTTGCTATAGGCAAGCAAGATCAAACCATTGCAACCATTCACTTCTTGGAAATGATGCCTAGGAGTTGGCTGACTAGAATTAGTGTTTGTCTAATCACATTACATCAGCATAGTCCTTATGACCTTCATGACAGAGCACAATGATTTCTGGTATATCTGGTGGAGGATCAATTTATTGTCACGTTTGTGTCTAAATGCTTTACCCTTTTTGTTGTGTTATTGTGGATACAAGGAGAATCACATTGTTGGTCTTCGCACAGCAGTTCATCTTTGCATGAATTTTTATGTATAAGTTTTATGTACAGTTCAATACAAGTAAAATGTGGCATTTCATCTCTTAAAAATTGTGCCTGATAAGTGAATGCCCTACATATCAGGAGTGTCAGAGATAATTGGAGGTGATTGAATTTGAAAGGCATCCAATTTAGCCTGGTCTACTTGAATGGTTTTTACATTTACAATGACATATTCAGCAGCTGAATACAATGGTACAATCACAACAACCAAGGCTGCTATGTAAGTCATGGTTGCTATGATAGATCACTGTACTTTGGAGAAAAATAAAAAAAAACCATTATACAAGTGAGTTTGGTTTTGAGGATGGTTGATGAACAAGAATAACATTTACATTAAAATTAAAAATTAATTAAAATGGATAAACAACATATAAGACATTTAAAATCCTGACGCAAGCATTGGGCTTTATAGGAGACTTCAACAAGATATGTTGGTCCTGTGGATCTTACCATAAGAGCTGCTTTGTTATCTTTGGAAGATACTACGTTGGATTGCTGTAACTTGAAATACACTTGCAACTGCTTGGAGTTAATGTACTTGCTTATCCATCAAATTCTGCATCATTATGCTATTCTATATGTGACTGTGAGTTTATACATTCTTCAAACTCACATATGCAGTAACATAACAAGAGCAAGTGACAATGACTACATTTATTGCAAAAATTACATAAATCGAAAAAAGGCAGCTATTTGATTTGTTGCATGTGAATCTGTGGTATTGCTGCCATAAATGGAGACAAAGCATGTGATGTATGTAGGTCTATCTTAATGTGTATTTGCTATGGTGATTCAGTGTGGTAAAAGTAGAGAGCATGGGCATCCAACTCTGATGTGTGCCAAAAATAACAGCAATCCTCCATTTCTCATCAAATGGATTTATTGGGGGCCACCACATAGTGGCAGACCACCTTGTGCATGTGTGTGTATGTGTGTGTGTCACTGACTTTTTAAGTTTTGTAGTAAAACGCAGCGGCCCACGCGCACGTATATTCTTTGAATATTGTGCGCATCGAAAGCTGAGACCACAACATTCTATTTTTTCATGTGATCATACAGATGTGATCAAGCAAATGATCGAAGACGGCAAATTCTATTTTTTATTTTTACATTTACTGTAAAATGGCCACCATTTTAAAAAGCTACATTTTTGCTAATCCCCAATGAATTGACCATTAGTTCTCCAAGACATAATCAGTTGAAGGGTGACCAAAACAATAGAAACAATACATTTCTCTTCTTTTTTGGCTATATTCCTCAAAATCCAATATTTTTGTGACTCCCTACTCATTTTGCTTGATCACACATCACAATTTCATTTCTCCCAAGAAGAATTTGCTCCTATCTACAGTGTTGTTACACTGTATTGCTCAGTTTTGAGGATTTACCAAACTTTGATCATAACCGTAGGGTTATGATTAGATAATGAGGTTGTGAAATGTGAAGCCTTCTTAGTGATAAACTAAAATAAAAAAGAAGTCGGGACCATTGACACATCCGGGCAAAAAGCCAAATTTTGAACTGGGGGCGCTCTTCAAAGGATGTACTTTTCATTTTAAATTTCCTGTTCTTGAATTGGTTCCTCCTTCTTAAAGGTGTAGGAAAGTGAATATTGCCTCCTGTGCTCAATAACATACTGGCACATCCAAGATGCCTGCTTCTACTGAAGATAGCTACAAAACTTAGTTGCCTCAATAAGTACTTTTAATTTATGATCTTCATACTGAGCTTAACATGGTTACATATGGTGCTCTTCATGTTCTGTTATTGCTTTCAGGCTGACTCAGAGATTTCCCGAGGAGGGTGCCCTCAATTTTTCAAACACATTGTGTTTTTGGCTTATACTTAATGCTTGTCCATATACTAGTCACAGTGTGAATGGCTATGCTCAAATAAAGTCCTTCATATAGAAATCACAACTTTTTAGAATTTCCAATTCTGAATTTTTGTTATTTTTTGTTATACACAGTATCCGACTGGCACAGTTATACTACACATGTTTACTGCATAGAAAGAGAAAAATCTAATTCTCTCAAACTTTGGATTGGTCATTTAGGTGGAA
>JAMKCH010020363.1:0-21516 GCA_023653785.1 Ophioderma brevispina
GTGGGATTGACTCAAAACGGCTTACTGTATTTTGTGAAACAAAATGAAATGAGATGCCCATTGGATTACACGCTTTATTCCGTCATGCATGCAAACATGCATAACGGAATAAAGCGTGTAATCCAATGGGCATTCTGTTTCGTTTCGTTTCGCAAAATACAGTAAGCCACTCAAAACACCCTCTGTGGTGACCCAAAAATGAGACTCATGACAATGTCAATGTATTGTCATGGATTGGCATTTCTTTGGCCTTTGACTTCAATTTCCTGTATGCGCCAATAAAACCCACACTTTCTACTGCCTATTTTATCTGTTGTACTACAATTCAAACTTTCTGTGTAACAAGACAACACAACCTTTGGTGCCTGTAGACAGCTCCAATTACTCCGCTCGTCATGTCAGGTTCCCCATACATTGTGTACTGTAAAAGTGGTAATGTGTGGTGGTCCAGTGGAAAAGTGCAGGACTTGTGATCATTAGGGGGCGAGTTTGAGCCCCATCGAGGCCAACATGTTTGTGTCCCTGGGCAAGATACTTAATCTCAATTGCCTCGCCGACCCAAGCGAAATCTGGCGAGCTGTCAAGTTATGGGGATATTACAATCTAAGTGCTGATAGGAAGTGGGCTTGACCGGCAGCCACCTAGATGAAGCAAAATTATTGTGACGATTTCCTAATGGCGGCATTATAATAATAGGCAACAGCGCTTGGAGACTGTTTACAGTGATAAAGCGCTATATAAAACTGATTATTATTATTATTATGTTTGATTAATCAGTTTTTTGCTATTTGAAGACAATTTAAGATTTTTTTTAATTGACAAAATTATATATGTACATAAAAAATTTAATTATAGGCCATTATTTTTCTGTCATTGTTAAATTCCTAATAGCTTGTTGTAAATTAAAAACACGAAAGCCTAGTTACTTTGTAGTATAATTTGTAAGCTAAGAAAACAATTTAGATGTCACAAAATAGAAAGTTTATCCACATAATGCATGCAATAAATATGTCCAAATAACCTCAAAAGTTGATTTAACTTTTAAAATGACAAAATGCAAGACAGTTACACACTGCGCACTGTGAAATTAGGATTGAAATCTGATTCCCCTAGTTAGCATTGTGTGGAACGATCACGTTCAGTTTACTCTTGGTTGACCCTTGAGTTAACGGCCTGTCTTACACACAGAAATATCCACTTCAAAACTGACAAAAACTGGTTAAATTTTTAAAGTTTTATATCTCTGATGAACGTTAGCAGCATAACATGGTTTTACTGTTGGAAGCCGAAATCATGAACTGTGCAAGTAAACATCAATACAAAATTGCACGATTTTTTCGATTGATGTTTTGTTAAATTTTAGGTGTAAATAGAGGATTTTGGGTGTTATTTTTCCCTCAAATATTCAGAAAAAAATATATATTGTATATATGCTAGAAGACCATAGGACCATGGATCCTAAATAAATCTGGATAGGACACTCGATCAACAGAATGGAAGCATACTGCATGAAATCTGCATGAAATCTGTAGCTTGTAGTTCGCCAGTCGTCCGTGGCGCTATTACGCCACGTCATCCCCGGTCAACGTCATGCTGCATAAATTATTACGTCATGCTGCATTATAAATTATTAGCTAATTAGGTAGCTTATTGAAAATGGTGGCGCTATCACCATCAATATCGAAATCGTCTATGGGCATTTGTACACAGTGTCACCCGCCTGATAGGACTTGAGACAAAAATTCTAACACTTTTGGTTTTGTACATATGCAGCGCCGTACTGATGCGACGTATGCCTTATGTGTTGGTTAAACGTTTAAGGTCAGTGATGTGGAGCTATGTGAAATACGAAAAGTAGACAGAAAGTTTGTAATGACTCACCTCCATATCCACACTTGCAGGCAAAGATAACCCAGCCAATGGCGAGTGCCCAAACAAAACGACTGAATGTCCCATACATGATCCTTGAAGCCAAGCTCATTTCATACTCTCCTTTGTACGACGGATACAGTCCATATATCACAACTACTGCTAAACTTGATGCAACTGTCCAGCCCAAAGCTACCAAAACCTGAAATGAAATTCAGAGATACTTAAATTTATTGAAAGTTTATATTTGGTTCGAGCTGATACTGTATTGAACCAAGATGAATGTGTGAAATGAGGAGTCGGGAATTATGACTAACCCAGTAATAGTTGTACCATAAAACGGTTTTGAAAGAGAAAAGGCCAACTACAGGTCCGCTCATACTTTACCGCATCTGCGTTGCGTTGAATTGTATTGCCAATATATTGATCACTTTCATGCTGCAACACTGCAATGCTCTGCAATTTCAGTTGAAATTTATCTTCACTGCGGTAATGCAATCCCGGTGGGGGGCACTGACATTGGAAAGAGGTACGGGTATGTGCGGCCCTTAAGACCCCTTTTCGCATCTCTCCAGCCGTTCCCAAGACCCCCAGTTGAAGCATAATTCAGTTCTTAAGGTCCCCTTTTCAGAAAATTTTGGCCTCAGAAGCTGAATTTTAGACAAATTTCAGCTCCCAAGCCTGCAAATTTCTCAAAATTTCAATTCCCAAGCCCCTACTTTCGGAGACAAAATCTGTTCCCAAGCCCCCAAGTTCGGAAATCGGGGCCGCGCATCCCTACCTGAAAAAAAGTTGAGTGCTCCCCCCCCCCGGGACTGCAATGCGGTATTGTGGGTAGAGACTGCAATTCTGGCAACTGCAGGAATCACACCCTAAATAACCTAAGTGTAGCCGACGACTCAGGCAGAGACAATTGTTTGGGCGTCCCAAATATGACCCTTGCCTCATGAGAGTCCCAAATGTTATAAGTTGTGTCTGCAAATGAAATTTGAAATTAATCATAATGGTTGGACTACAACCCATAACAACAATTTGGTGGGGGTAAAGATTTTTGTCTTGCCAATATTTGTATAATTTCTGAGTGTTTGGGGAAACCTCTGGGCAATTTTAAAATTTCTTGTAAAGAATTTCAACTAGCGTTTGTCGTTTTGAAAACCTCAATCATCCCGATGCTATTGTACTCAAAAATCATCCTTCTCTGAGACTTTTTCCATTTTTGTTTGAAGAGCTATGTTCCCGAACTTTTTCCAAAAAATCCATTATTAGAAATAACAGGTCCTTTATCAGCCAGAAATTGATGTTTGGTGATAGGTCATTTTGTACACAGAATTCTATGGGGGAAGTTATTTAGTGGGTGTGATTCCTGCAACTCACCGCAAATGCAGATAAATCATGAACTGACTTTACTACAAAATTAAATTACTCTCTGTAATAATGGTCCCCGCCTCTATTGGCATAGCTAGGAGTTGATTTGGGGGCAGTGTCGCATCTGAACCAACGGAAATGGGTGGGGTCCAGGGTCCGCATTAGGGCATCTGGTGGGTCCAGGGGGCCGGAAGCCTCGGTGGCGGTGGCTCGGACGAGGCCGCCTAAATTTTGGTTATATGGCTTTAGATGTCTCTTAGGCTATTCTTGCATGATTTTGTAAAAATTACTTATTGCACACTGAACCAGTGAACTTAAAACCTATACTTTGCTGGCTGCCACCGGCCTCCAACGCCAGCCTGAATTCTTAAGTGAACCACGGGCTCCTCTCAACCAAACAAAATCAAATATTGGGGCTAAGACGTCCCCCTCTGGCTATGCACCTGCCCTCTGTGTATTCATCTTCTTGAGTCAAGTGTTGGTCAGTGTGGACCAGTGGTATTTCTCCACCGCGCACTAATGCCGGTTTTAAACGCGAGTGTGTGTACCCCAGTGATTTCAATTATCGCTCATGATGTAATCTGTGACCACTGAATGTCGCCCTGACATCACACTGACTCGAGGAGTTATATTCACTTAATTAAAAGGCCCCTCATTTTTTTTTTTGCTCAAATAGTACTAATATAAAACAATACATCAGTCCTTGGACCACTTGTGTCCGCCTGCCTCGCGGCTTGTGATGAATAGGCCTTAACATAACCTTTGACCTTGAATGGGTGAATATTGACCGCAAAAACAAATGAGGGGTTTGCATGTAAACTCCATAAACCAAGTTTGGTTCCAATTGACTTCACATTTTTCAAATCGCGGTCAATTTTACATTTTCAGCCTATTTTACCAACTTGACCTCAGATGACCTTTGACCTCGGTATGTCACCTTGTTGCCTGATCAAACAAATGGGGGATGCCACTTGCACCTGTGACCCAGTTTGGTTTAAATCCATCGAATTATGTGTGATATTACAGGCACATGTTAACCCCTTTTTCACAACCGACATCAAACACACCAGACATCAACAAGTGGACAAGTGATCCCTATATGTGCGTCCTGCCTTAGGGATTACTTTTTGTGTTGCCTCCCTCCTGTGTCTTCCTCCTGTCTCGGGGAAGGCGACACAAAAAAAATGTGTTATGTGGAGCGTGGATTTGGCACAGACTTCTTTGACTTGATTTGAAAAGCTACATTATCATCCAGGCTCTTGTTGCTCAAGCATTTCAAGTATCATCAAGGAATTTTGAAGGTTGACCCGAGTTTTGCATCGATTGTTTTCGGATATTTTTCTTTCGTCCAATGTTTATTGTACCAGTCCACTCGGGGAAGGTCAAAGGCCATGGGCCCCTGTTCGCTAATAGCTTCCTCCCCAAACCCCCAAACTTTACTTTAGTGGTCACATTTTGGGAGTAGAAGCTACTATTTTCCTCATTTACCCTGTAACACATACTGATCCAGGGACTACACTGGCATTTGGTTTGGAAATTATGAAGGAACGAATAGGCACCCCTACCCATTTTTGGGTCACCCATTTAATTCTACTGCAGTAAATCTATGGGCTTGCTCAAAATCATGTTTTTTCCAACTCTCACATCAAAACCGGACTGACATGTCAGCACAAAACTTTGCAGCTGGGGTTTTGGGCTGAAAGCCATTCTTCAAGATAAAAATATCTACATGAATTAGGACTACCTAAAGTTGTAAATAAAGCACGTACCAATAAATCTACAACTTGGAACTTGCCCAAAATTCTTCAGTTCCAATGTTAGATTTATTTCTAGTTCTTTATCAAAATTAATGGCCTCTATATGTCCTTAATGAGGGAGTTTGCCATAACCCTGACCCCTCTGACAACAGACTTTTTTCTGACACCTATGAATTTGGAAACTTAACAAATGTACTTTATTGTGTGACAGGGTTTCCGAATTCATAAATGTGTCAGAGAAAAGTGTGTCCGATGGTTCCAGGTTACCGAACTCCCTTGATTGAGACCATTGTACACGTACCACCTCACTTGAACATAAGGGCATTTTTACTTCCTGATTAGTACAACTTTCTTATCCTGTATTTTGTACATGAGGTTCCCCAGGCGATACCAACTAGATACTACGGTGCAATGTGAGCAGAGGGCTTGGTATACACAAGACCGTTAAAATCCAGTGGTGGGTCATTGTGCTTTCCACTGGAAAAAAAAGAGTGAGTCCAATGAATAACACAATACATATTATAGCGGATTTTGTTCCAGTTGTAATGCCTGTAAAACAACACGCAAGAAATTTAACTATGCATCCCACCTTCAAAGTTTACATGGTACCAAGATCTGTTTTATTTTGGCCTTAGGGGTAGTATATTGTCACATGTAAAGTTCACTGAATTCATCATTTTTTTATGTCCAACCGAATTGTTGCAACAACGATTGGCGGCCATCTTGAATAGGCGCATTAGCTGTTAACTGTGTACATTGTAAAATTATCATAAAAAAAATGTTGTTTTAAAACTGGCAGCTGCAATTCACACAATTCAAAATGACATTTTTTACAGGTTCAAGTTGCATGTTTGAGTTCCGCTAATAGTTAAAATTAATTTTTTTTAGAGCATTTAAAGAGACCAGGTGAATTTGAGACCTATATTCGCTGATGTAGTGCACGTTAGTATCCACTGGTTACTGGGTCAAGCCTTGGCTCATGCCCCGTTCTGAATTAGTGATATTCCATAAGAGATGTATGATCAATGTGGATCAGTGGCTCACACGAAAGTTACTGCGAGACAGTTTATCTGGCAAGTCTTATTCTACATGTTTCTACATCAGTGAATTGCTAGTCTAAGTGATTGCTTGGCATAATACCCAGTTACCAACCCCCCAGGAGTCTGGTTCCCCAAATGTTACTCGTGCGTAACCCTACGTGCACACTAACTTATGCATATGTCCTACCTAACAACCTTTTCATACCAGTTACACAGTGCTTTGGACCAATTGGTCCACTCAGGCGTGACATAATATGCACGTAAATTTACGACTGAGTTTCGGGAAGGACGACCTGGGCTCTGGGTGACCCTAAACAATTGGTCTCTTTTATGTTAAAGAACAATTTTTGACACTGTATAAATAAGGGTCTAATGGGCAATTTTAAGACTCATTGTGAACATGTTTGCCATATCGGCCTGCAAAGATTATGAATTGTATAGAATAGTCACCAACTCTATATGCTCATTCTCTACCTGAATCTGTGTAAAATTAGATTTTAAAGAATCATATTTCGAGGGTGGACAATCAGAAAGCCTTACTCAAAACTACTGCTTTTGAGAAAGGTATATTTCCTCATCACATCAATTCAATTACTCAAAATGTAACAATCTCATAAAGCTCATATATGGTACTGTAAGCAAACATTATATAAACTTTAGTAAGCAAAGAACAATTTTAATTATGAACAGCAGAATAAAGAAATTCTTTAAATATTTTCTTTGAAGTGTCGAGTTACGGTCCTTTCTGATGGTACTGAAACGGTAAATCTGTGATTATAGCTTCATCTGCCTAGGATTGACACCTTATTGATACATCAGATTTTAAGCATGTCCGCGCCTTTTGGAATGTTTAAAAGAAATCATGAATATAAGCGGGATAGGGGGCTAAAAGCTGTTGCAATTCGGGCAATTGGTGCAAGCTATGAGGCCTCAACTTGTTTGGCCAAATACAGTACCATCATAAGGTCTTAACTCAAGCTAAGCTTTCGTTAGTAAATAAATTGTGCACCATTGATATGTTGTAATTTAAGTGTTATTTTCTTTATAGGGAAAAGGAAGTAGACTTGAGTTTAGGGCTTCATTGTTTCAGACTGTAGGTGTTACAGATTTTTTTGGTACCAAAACCTCAAAATCACCGAAAGTTGAGTTCGTCCTTCTGTTTTGTCCAACCCTCAATTTGATCATAGTGAATTTTGTAATAATTGAAAAGGATGTTCCTTGATGATTAACTCATCTAAATCAGTTGTAAAAATACTGAGTAAACTTGCGTCATCCCCCTGGCAAGTTGCCAGTATGGCCATGACCTCAGATGACCTCTGACCTTGTCCCTGAACTTTGAACATCATGCTCATATGATTGAACCCCCTATTGCAACCTTAACCCCAAGTCTGGTTTCAAATGGACTTCAACTTTTCGAAAAGACCTGAAAAACGAAACCTTAACCTTTGGGTTAGAAATCTAACCAACTGAACACACATACATACGACTGCGCTGCCCGGTCACAATATCCCCCTCTTCTTTTCAGCCAGGGATCAAAACTGCATTGATATTTTAATTTTTGTTTATTTTTGGTTTTAGAGTTATAATAAATGAGAACTTTCAAAACTATGAAGAGCAACCGTGAAAGGACGGAATTACCATTTCTTTGATTCCAAACTGCTGTGCATGAACATTGAGGCACACCATTGATCTAGATTTTTAGTCTATCAAACTAACGTGCCCATGTTCTGGGGATCATTGGGGTCAACAATTTGATTTTGCATGTCAAGATAATCATACTCAGAGTTATGTATGCATCTTGGTGCAATACACGAGTCAAATACGATTATCAGGACTTTATAACAATACTTTATTCAGTCATGTTTAAAGGACTTTTGTGTGATCGATAGCCTCATTCCCCCAGCGAACCCTAAAAAAGGTTGTTGATTTTTATGTCATCTGAACGGTTTGTCTTGGGTATAGTAATGTGTGCCTAATCTTACGTTCAATTTCGTATCTAAATCTTGAAGAATTCAAAATTTTGTATTTTCTGTCCCATAAAAATACAAACAGGGGCCTATGGGTCATGTTAGGTTTTGTACCAAATATGTAACACCTACAGATTCTGTAACCTATGAAGCCTTAACTCACGTCTACTTACTTCCTTATTGCCTAAAGCACAATAACACTTACCACATCTCAATGTGCACACTTGATTACTTACAATAAATCCTACTCTGAGTTAAGACCTTCTGATGTAACTGTCTTTGGGCCCAAACATGAGTTGAGGTTCATAGCTTGCCATTGCCAGAATTTCAACAGCTTTTTAGCTGCCCTATCCCGTCTTATATTCCTGATTTTCCTTTTAAAACATTCCATAGGGACGACAATGCTTAAAACATCTTATTGAAATAATGTGTTTCAATCAGAGGCATGAATTTAAGAATAACTCCAATTACCGTTGTTCAGTTACCATCAGAAGGACCGCACTCATAGGCACTGCCACTCAAAGAAAATATTAAAGAATTTCTTTAATTCTTCTGTTCATAATTTAAATTTGTTGTTTTTTTTCTTTGCGGTACTAAAGTTTAGATAATGTTTTGCTTACATACCATATATAGCTTTGAGATGTTTACATTTTTGAGTAATGAGTTGATTGCTGAGTAGAAAATATTAAACATCACATTTCCTCAAAAGCAGTATTTTTGAGTTAAGGCTTCCTGATTGTCAACCCTCGATATAACAAAAATTGAAGATTGGTAGGATCATGAAGTGCACCTTTAATTACAATGAAAAAGAGTTATTGGACAACGTTCATGTTTTTGAAATCCCAACTTACACTAGCCGGGGTTGACATATAGGCCATAGTAGGCAATCAGAAAAGCTATTACTGCAAAACTGGCAAGCATACTGTAAACCCACCACACTAGTGCCCCCATAACTGGAAAACGAAAGAATCAAGGATAATATAGCTGTATAAACCTCATGAACAATGGATGGATCAGCGAAGAGCCGCAGCAGATACAGAACTCCCACCACTAGTGTAACAGAGGTTCATATAATAGCCCATCATTTGTCCATCTTCAATTAATGTCACTACTGTAATACTGAAACCTCTACGCCGTCCAATAGCACTTCACAATGTTCAAATGACAAAATTTAGAAAAGTAACACAATGGATTTCAACATAAGATGTTGTTGTCAATCCGAAAGAAACAACGCAACTTAACAATTGTGTGTAATAACATATAGTATAAGTTGGAAAAATAACATAAGAAAACGTGCTGTTTATCCTGAAATGTTCCGACAACAACTGAGTAGTGCTGTTCACTATTTTTCACTTTCTGGCCAGATTTTAAACAAGTTCAAAGGGTTTTGCTCCCCCCAAATTTATCAAAAGACCATTTTCTACTATTCAGTTTTCTGAATTTTAGCCATTTAATTTAATAATCTTCCCGTTGTCTTTCTTTTAAAGTGTGCACGAGAGATTTTGAACACTCAAATATGCATCATATAATTTAATATCGATAAGACACGCATAGATTTCTTTACCTTGTGTTTGGTTACAGAAATGTCTTCAAAGAGAAAAAAAGGTTGGACTTTGATTTGCTGATATTTTAATGTAAAACAATAGGCTGAATTTCGATTTGCTCCATACGAAATTAAGAATTTCAGGTCAATTTTTTTGTACCAAAGAAACTTTCTCAGCTTAATGCCTTTCAGATGGGGATATTGTGTGATGGAAAGCTTTACACTCAGGCAAATCAATTACTTTCCTATTTTTTAAGGGACAAGACCTGATATGTGAATCTCTCATTGCACCGTTTCATACAGGGCCTTCAGGGTTGGCAAAGTCAAAATACCATAACATTACACAAATTTCACTGTTTGCATTTTCTTTTCATACTTTGTGATTGCGCATGCAATATAAAGCATATTGCAAGGTGAAGGCGGAACCTAATACCAGACACAAGGCGACCGTATTTACGCGATGCTAAAATATGTCCCCTGCCGAATTTCGCGATCACTAACCGTGCTATAAATGCCACTAAAAACAACCCCACCCCCTCCCCAACACCCTGCAACCTGCCACTTCCATCCACACCCCCGGCAACAACCACTTCTACCTCCCCAACCCCTCACCCCTCCCCAACACTCTCCCACCCCCCTCCTCCCCAAACCCCCCATCCCCCGCAACCCTTCAAACACCCTTCTTCTTCTCCACAAACCATGTAACACTTCACCCCCTCCCCAACAATCTGCAACACAACACCCTATCGCCCAACACCCTGCACACACCACCCCTCACCAACCCCGAAACAACCCACCCCAACCAACCCACAATAAACCCCTCCCCAACACCCCCGCAAACACCCACCCCTCCCATGCCATAGTAGTCTCAGTTAGCGAAGGAAAGGAATTTTGCCTATATGAACATAACGTTTCAGAGTGATACAGAATTACGCATATTTAATGAGCTCATGTGCAAATACTAAGCCGCAGAATTATCAAACTTTCAAATTGCAAAAAAGCTGTGCCCCAACCATGATAGGCTTTCTTGCAGCACAGGAATTTTTGAGTATCCAATGTACCCGTGTCAAAAAAAATAAGCAATTTACGCTGATTTTGCAAATTAATAGCTATTGCATACTCAATTGCCGAAATACGCCCAAAATCTAATCAGGTCGAGAACGCTTCAGCACGCCTTCCTTCCACCAAGGTTAAATCATTATATTCCTACGCGCAACTCCAGAAAAACATTGTACACAGGCTTTGCAGGAAAATTTTCATAAATTATGCAAATTAGATACTGAATTAGCTATTTTATGCCCAAAATCTAATCAGTCGAGAACTCATCCACCTGCTTCATTTCCACAAAGTTAAATTAATTGTTTTGCCTTACGGAACTCCAGATAATCGGATACAAATGGGTTAACATTTTATCAAGGCTCCTAGAACAGGGAAGTTCATAAATTATGAAAATAGGATACTGAATTAGCATATTTACGCCCAAAATCTACTCAAGTCGAGAACTCATCCACCCGCTTCTTCACCAGTTACATCATTGTCGCCCTACGGAACTCCAGATAAATCTTATACAACATGGGTTAACATTTTTATCACGGAAGATACGAACAACGGGGAATGCTTTCCTTATCAGGCCCCATTCGAACTCGTTCGCGGGGGACATGATATGTGATATGTGAAAAACTTGTGCCAAAAAGAGAGTTTGGATTTGGTTTGGTTACCTTCCAGCATTGTGAAAGAGGGGGTGGCCAATGTTGTTTTTAACAAGATAGAGTTTCAAAAACAATAATAGATTAGTTGTTTATCCTCAATAGGATGGGCATTGTTGGGCGCCCTCTCTAAAATTCACCCTTGTGAGCCCGCAGTTGCTGACGTTGTATACGCTCATTCTATTTTTGAAAGCAAATGCATGTGATGCATAATTAGGACCCACCTGTTTGGTTGTGATGTGAAATTGTTATGGAATAAGGATTCAACAAAAGTGAGGAGTTCTGCACTGCTGATTTAGAAGATGTTATTCAATGCGCGGAGTGCAAAGAGCTGCCCCATTTGTCAGAAATTATCATCAAACAAACTATTCTGCACAAGCTTAGGTCCGTGGTTCTTGAATGCCCGTTGAAATGGTTCTTTGCTGAAAAGGAACCATTTCAAGAGACATTGACTCAGAGGAATGATAAATGAGAACTATCCTAATACATAGCAGTACACAAAGTAGCGCCTGGAGAGCACCTATTGCACATATGAACTTGTTGCACTCACTTGACAATTATTACGAAGAGTTCTTAAAAACGCAATTCGCAAAGGAACATTGCGCGTACAAGGATACAGGAAAACAAAAGAACACCAGGAGATGAAACGACTGTCAGAATAAATAAGGTTTTGATAGTTTCTTGAAAGCGAGGACTGAAGAACAATGTTCTGATGTCAGAAAGGGTGGGGGGGGGGGGGGGGGGGGGGGGGCAGGAGTTCCATTCTGAACCCAGGCGATGGCAAAACGACGATCTCCGGCAACAGTTCTGGACTTGTGAACTGTGAGACGGGTGGTGTCTTTGCCAGATCTTAGTGGGCACGGCCAGGAATGTAGTGAGTCATAGATGGGAGTATTGTCAAAACCAGTGAAAACTTACTGTTTTGTCGACAGTTTCGCTTAGCAGAATCGGCATAACTAAATATACGTAACAATCGGAAATTAGTGATAAAAGCAAGGAAAGGGAAATTGATGTTATAAGTAGATTAGTATATACTTAAAATATTGACGATCATGAGCAAATTCAATTTTTACCCTGACGGGTTTGGCAGAAATTTTTCAAAATGGCCGCAAAAGTGCTTTTCCCTGTTCTCACATGCTTTACGCTTTCCAAAGTGGTGGTGACATTGACTGGCTCAAATGTATTTTAATGTTTCTGAAATATCTAAGGGACATTTAAAGTGACAAACAAGGTTGTATGGAGGATAAAGGGATACATTTTAAATCAAACATTATCTTTAAAATGGCCGCCCAAAACTTTTATTTGGGTACTTAAAGGGCTTGTTTGATTTATGAGTACATGTGTTCTCTACTGATATGAGAGCCTGGCACTTGCACATACACCCCGTCAAGTAACGTGGGACACAACCTTGCGGTTTTGATTGTAACGCAATAATGCATGTTGCAAAGCCCTATTCATACTGTGCTACATTGATGGTTAAAACCCTAAAACTGCGTTTTGTGTTTATATCTTGGGAATGAAATGGAGTTGAGGGCTCAAATTTCAGGACACAATGAGAAAACTACGGCCTTTCATCGATATCAAATGAATACTACTTCCGGGTAAATCAGGGGGTCCCAAGACGAGCGGAACACGCCCCTGTAATTAATATTATCAATACGATCATGGTCAAAACTGCTTTCAAATTAATTTTTTGTGTATTGCTAAGTAACCGTCACGATAATAACCAAGAAATAAAACATAACTTCATGTTTTAACCTGTAACCGCCTATTACAATTGTCAACCATATACTTGAGTGGCATCCTTTTGAACTCAACATAACAAAACAGTAGAGGCCGTCACACTTTCAATACAAAATTTCGTTTTTCTAGCATATCTTTGTAAGTACAGAAAATATAGTGAAGTCAGTTTGAATCTCAGTTCAAAATCTCAGTTCAAAGCTAAAGATTGATTAATATTTGGTGTTAAGTTTTGGTTAGGCAATCTTGATTACATCCACTCGACCAAAGAGAGGGTGGAGGAGGCACCAGCTCGCCCTTTTACAAACTCCTTGGGAAGTTTTGCATCTCCTTTACAAAAATGTTCACAACTTGTAAAAAAACAGCAAGTACATTGCATCTTCCCCCGCCAAGATGACAGCCTCGAACATGACCTCCGGTGACCTTTGACCTTGGTCCATGACCTTTGACATCGTCATATAAATGACCCCTTAGCACCTCACCCCAGCCTGGTGTAAATCGGACTTAAACGTCTTCGAACAAGAATTGAAAAACGAAAACCTAACCAAACTGGAACACACACACGACATGTGCGCTATCGCAAAATCCCTCTACTGCTCTGAAGGATGTGAGTCTCCGACGGTTACCGTCTGAATTCATGGCTCCTCCTCCCCGTTCCATTCTGTCAAGAGGGTCACACGCGGCTTCCCGCATATCAAGCGGCAGGTCCTGCTTTCCAAAAAATAGCGGACCTTCGACGCAATGAGGCAATCGTTCCCATCCCCCTCGATTTTCGAGGGGCTTTTTGGCCGATGCTTCTTCCAAGCTCCCAAAAAGACGGGCAATTAAGCCCGATACTCAATCTGAATCACGCTCAATGTCTTTCTCAAACCGACAAAATTCGGATGGAGACTGGCCCATATGTGTATGGATTCTGGAGATTTTGGCCCGAAATCATGCTCCATGAGCATATATTTTCAACATCGTCTCATAGGGACGCTATTCAGTATTATGTGTGCGCTTTTAGTTAATTTTATATGAGTATGACAAAATAACGACTTCCTGCCGGCTTCGGAGTGCGTGGCATGTGTCTGTGGGCGCCGTCTTGTTATCTAAAGGTTGTGGGTTTCCGAATCCCCCTCCAGAACAAATTTAGTTTATGATTTTATTTGTATTTTATAGAGTTGGAGAATTGTAATCATAAAAACATCAAGTTGTGGATTGAAGTAGATAGAAAACATTGAATAGGCTGCCTATGAGATAATAAGACTCGGTCCTGGTCCCTGAGCCTGATTTCGGCCAGAAATCTCCGACGTGCTCTCTCCGTTGCCCAATCAGAACTGTTGGGCATGTCTTCTGGACGACTACCTCCACATCCCAATCCGACGGGAGAATCAAGTCCTAAGTATGCCTTCCAGATAGAGCATGAAGCGTAACAGTTCCGGTGTCTCCTGTTCCGCCTGTCCACGGCGCCAGCGAGTCCTTCACTCTGTGTGATCAGGCCGTTGGCTTGGTTCTCAGACGGCAGGGGATCACCCTTTGTATCTATCTTGGACGATTGGTTGATCTACACTACAGCCCGTCGAGGACCTCGCGCTCGTCCCTCTCTCCCACACCCCCCAAGTGGGTGGTGCCGGAGTGTCCTAGAGTTGGGTTCACATCGTGAAGCCTATCGAAATCCAACTTCGAGCCGATCCAGTTCCCAGTTTTCCTGGGAGCGCAATGGGCTGCTCAATTGTCTTGTATTCCCTATGTAAGGGCGTGTAGCCAATATCATTTAATGCGCTACGCTCCTTTTCGGGGCCAGCCAAGCTTGAGCTCTGGCTTGGCTCCAGTTTCTGGGAACTCATGGCCACAGCCCCTTTTGGACATCGTGCCTTACGGTCGGCATCGGGATGCGCCCAATCCAGCGGCACCTGCTGCCCGCACTAGCGCCCCTTCCACGACAGCGTAGACACCTGTTTCCGATGAAGCGATCGTGAGGGACGCTCTAGGCTATCCTGGTGGGAGTTTGCCCAGCAATCTCCCCCGGGGCGTGGAGTTCCCTCCATCCAAGCCCAGCCGATTCCTGAACACAGATGCCGTGCGTCGGGTCCTGGTGTGAGGGGTTTCACATTCGGGACTAGACTTGGGGTTTTCGGCGGCCGCTGGCCGGCCACGGATCGGTCTCGTCACATCAATGTCCTGGAATTGAAGGCGTGAAGCATCTCTGGCTCATTTCAGGACTTGGTGGGAGTTCCCTCCATCCCAGCCCAGCCCGATCCTGACCAAAGATGCTTCGGTCTGGGGTTGAGGGTTCAACATTCGGGACGAGACTGTTTCGGCCCGCTGGGTTCGCCGCGTATCAGTCTCTTCACATCAATGTCCTGTAACTGTAAGCAGTGAAGCTTCCTCTGGCTCATTTGCAGGACTTGGTGCCGGTTGCAAGGTCCGCTCATGTCCTGACACACCACGTGGTGGTCCGTACATCAACCTGCAGGTGGAACAGATCCCCCCACTCCTTGCCTCCACACGAGACAATTAATCGAGTGGTGCATTAGATAGGGAGATCACGTTAACGCCTGTCACGATATCGGGATCGCCGTTTACAATGTCAACTAGCGGATTGACCCCTATCCAGGGGTTGGGGCCACCCCGCCGTTTGTTGGTGTGGTCCCTGTCTCATCAGGTCAGATTCTTTCCGATGTTTCGAATCGCCCGTCGTAGATCTGTTCGCATTGCCTCCGCCAGAAATGCCAAGCTTCCACGTACTGCTCCTGGGGCGCGATCCCGGAGCGTGGCCGTCGGATGCTCTCCTCTCTCTCTCCTCCTCTCCTCCTCTCTCTCATGACGTGTCGGGGCACCCCATTTACGTGTCTTCTTGACACACAGCGCCGCCCATTGTTGAAAATCACGGTCATAAAGTAATTTGAGCCAACACGACCTTGACAATCTTCATCTCTCATCCATCCTACTTAGGCTCTGTTTACAGCCCCGTTTATCAGGCGGCCTGGGTGGCTTAGTGTTTAGAGCATTTACCTTGTGTGCGAAAGGTCCGGGTTCAATTCCCTGCCCAGAGCCGTGGAAGTCCAGGATTTTTTCTAGGGTGTTCATGCTTAGCATGTTTGTGTATGTCCATGTAATGATTGTTCCCTATGTCTAGTATGCATGCTGTTCTTTCTCCCTTTTTGAATAAAAATATGTTTAAGAAAATGCGGCCCCGTACAGTAATGGATCTCGTGTCTAGGTGTGTATCGTTATAAGCTATCTATCCCCCCCCCCTCAGTGTACGATGCGCTATTCTCATACCTAACTCGTATTACTTGGTATATTAGACTGGCGGTAAGCATCAGAAGTGTCTCGTACACTGCTGTTTGTCCTGTGGGTCATGTATGTGATGTATACCCGGATCGCTCAGCCATTAGCTATGTTAACAGCCCCGTTTATTGTATCAGGGCGGCCTGAGTAGCTTAGTGGTTAGAGCATTCGCCTTTTGGTGCGAAGGTCCGGGTTCAATCCCCTGCCCAGGCGTGGATGTTCAGGATTTTTTCTAGGGTGTTCATGCTTAGGCATGTTATGTAATGTTCCATGTTAAATGATTGTTCCCTATTGTTCTAGGTAAAATGCGATGCGTGTTTCTTTCTCTCCACTTGAATTAAAATATGTTTAAGAAATGCGGCCAAGTAGCAGTAATGATCTCGTGTACTAGTGTGTATCGTTATAGCTATATCTCCCCCCCCCCCCCCCTCCAGTGTACGATGCCTCCTAGTCTCATACCTTACTCTGTATTACTTGTATTAGACTGGCGGGTAGCATCAGAAGTATTCTCGTACACTGCTGTCCTTGGTCCCCTGTGTGTATGTCTGTGAGTATACCCGGATCGCTAAGCCATTACTACTTAGGCTATATTAACAGCCCCGTTTATCATTGTGGCCTGGGTGGCTTAGTGATTAGAGCATTCGCCTTGTTTGCGAAAGGTCCGGTGTTCAATTCCCTCCCAGGCGTGGATGTCCAAGATTTTTTCTAGGGTGTTTCATAACCTCTAGGCATGTTGTGTAATGTCCATTTTTAATGATGGTTCCTCTGTTCTAGTATGCGATGCCTGTTTCTTTCTCCACTTTGCGCTAGGGAGTTCACAAGTTTTTCGACGGTAACATGCCAATGGCTGACACGTACCAACAACTTGTTAACATATTCGAACCCGGTCAGATAGCGTTGAGTCGGATTTTTTGTACACTGGATAATGTGCAAAATACTTGGCCTACGTAACGATTTACCGCACCAAAATGATTTTCCTAACTAATGTCTAGTTTCGGTGACTATTTTATAAATAGGTTTTTTTGGAAAAAAAGACGAAAAAAAAACGTGAAAAATACGATAAATACAAGCAATTTTCCTTACCTTAATCACTGCTCAGTTATCGATTGCTGCTGTCAGTCATGCCACCTCCATGCACTCAAAAACTAGTGACCTAAGAGTTCTTTTTTGTAGGAACCCGTTTCTAACATCAGATCGACCAACTGATTCGTCTATGTTCCGCGATATCCAGGGTACCGCTAAACCGTTTTTTTTCATTCCCTTTCAAGCCTTTAACACGGCGTTTGGCTGCTGGGGAGTCCCATGACGTAGCGCATGTCTAAGCATAGCCGGCCAATTAGTGATACGGATACGGAATCGCGGGGCTGTGTCCGAGCAGTACAGATGCCATGGGAACGTAAATGTGTGGGGATGAGCTTACTCCATCACCCCCGATCCCACTCATCTCCCACGATGGTAGACATGGGGGAAACGTGTCGCCTCGTGGCCCCCTTCTGTCCTCGTCAGCCGTGGTTTCGTCCGCTGGTGAACCTACTTTGCAGGGACACCGCGGACGCTCCGCGGGACTCTCATGTCCTTTGGGACCTCAACTGCGAATGTCAACGAGTCTGGCGACGCTTTCTCTGACAGCGTGGCGCTGTCAGGACGCTTCCAGACTCGGTCCTTTCTCGTGAACGGCTGCCAATCTGTGCTGGCGGCCCGGGATGGCGAAGGCCACACACACATACTTCATTTTGGACGGTGGCGGGTCTTTGCTCAGTGGTGCAGGATTAAAAAAAATTGTCCCGGCCCTGCCCTGTTCGCCAGCTCGCAGACTTCCTGAAATTCTTTATTCAGTATGTCCTAGACACGAACACAATCAAAAATTACAGGTCGGCGGTTCATTTCTATTCACCGAGGAACGGGCCCTGGGGCTGTTCTGAAAGGCGAGAACTCCTTAATCCACCTTCTACTTGGCATGTTTAACCTCAGGCAGGCTGCCTTTGAGGCCAGTTATTCCTGGGTGGGATTTGGCAACCGCCTACTGAGTTTTGACTGGCTCCGTACAAGCCGAGAGCTCTGCCGTCTGGCTGCCGTTACAAATCTGAAACTATTTATCCTACGGCAATGGCGTCAGGCCGTCGCGCCTCATTGTCGGTGGGGAAGTTCATAGTTTTCGGATGTTTCGGTGCCACCTCCCATTTCCGCCCGGTTTCTCCAGAAAAATGGACGACCTGGCTTCAGGGCTCCACCACTAATGTTGTTGTCTGAGCTTAGTACAATTTCTATAAAGATAAATAACTAACTGTGCCCTAGCATTTGGGAAACACGGAAGATTTTGTTTTTGATACTTGGTAGCTCATACATTAAATCATGAAACCTCGTATCCACGCACTGAATAAGTAAATAATAAAAAAGAATTAACTCAGGTCTGAATAAATAGGCTATTTTTAAATTCATTCTTTGGTCTTGATTCATGATGGTAATGAATATCCCTGACTTTTTAAAGTGATATACTCGTTTTACACAAGATTGTAGGTGATAATGTTGTGCAACTCGGGCCGTACGCAGGATTTTTTTTACGGTGGGGGCCGGGTCTTGAAAAGTGGACCATTTTTTTGAAAAAACTGGACCTCACCCCCCTAAAATGGCTGTTTTTGGACGTTTTGAACATCTCATCACCAAATGTGCCCTTTTTTGTCATTTTTTTCTCTAAATGTTGGACCTTTTTTATCAAAAATTAAAAAAAAAAAAAAAATCGACAAAAAGTGGACCTTTTTCCCCTTTTGTGGAATTGGGGGGGGGGTGCGACTTGTAAAGTGAATATACGAGTTTTTACCAATATTGTAGGTGAAATGTTGATGAACTCAGGGCCGTACGCATGATTTTTTTACGGGGGGTGCGGGTCTTCGAAAAAGTGGACCCTTTTTTGAAAAATGGACCTAACCCCCCTAAAATTGGTCTTTTTTTTGGACGTTTTGAACATCTCATGCACCAAATGTGGCCCTTTTTTGTCCTATTGTTCTCTCAAATTTTTGGACCTTTTATCAAAAAAATCGACAAAAAGGTGGACCTTTTTCCCCTTTTGTGGAAATTTGGGGGGGGGTGCGACCGCCCGCACCCCCCCCCCCCCCCCCCCCCCCCCCCTCCCCCCCCCCCGTCCCCCGCGTACGGGCCTTGATGAACGTCAACTAGATTCCGGCAAATAGTCGAGATGCTTTGATATCCATACAGGCCATTGAGAATTTCCCTTAATTTTTGTTGTTAAGAACACTTCGTGATTCTGTATCATTACCATGTGCTATCAGTTGATAGCCATAGGGATATTTCTTGTTTTGGGGTAATTTAGTTTGAGGTTCATCACTTTAATGAGCTTTGGTGCGACTACAATGTACGATGTTTATGATTTCATCAATTTTGAAATTAATGATTGCAAAAATGGCAAAGTTTTGTTTTTCAAATCAAAATTAAGTAACATGCCTTTAATATAAACTGAAATACATTGTAACCTTATTACATTATTAACGATCAATGTTAGCAGATATCTAGCAGGTTTTTTATGTCAGGTTTAGATAGTAGTAAAAGGTAGGTGGGTGCTTGAGATATTAGCAAATATGCCTCAAATGGTAATTTCGGCGGCCATCTTGGAAATGGCCGACATGGACCATATTGCAATGGCCTTTGATGGGACAAACATTGTAACATGCTTTAAAGCATATTTTTATGACTAGTACAGACATAAATAAAATGCAGGTGTTGAAATTAGCAGAATAATGCCTAAAATTGTCATTTGGCGGCCATATTGAAAATGGCCACGGGGGTGCAAATTTGCGATGGCTCATATCTTAATCTGTTTGTCGTATTCCTTTCTTCTACATCTGTGCCAAATTTCACATGCGTTTATCACAAAATGCACGATAGGTTAGCTAGGCCGCCTCGCAATCTGAATGATCAACTCAGCTTCCTCAGTATCTGATGTATTTGAGCCATCTGCAGTAGAGCGAGAAATTTTTTGACCTAAAGAGGTCAACTTTTTCTCTCTTCTCCATGGTCCTTGCAATTTAGCAGTGGATCATATATGTGACTTAAGTTGTAGTGCCTCGTCTCGGTTCATAACTTGATCTCCTCTCCTCCTGATCCAGATTGATTTCCTTATCCATCGAGCTTTGCGATCCCCTTCTCTCTCCAGAACTGATGCATTATCCCAATCTACCACATGATTCGCCCTAGCCACGTGATCTGTGATCGCCGATTTATTAAGTTCAGATTGAAATTCTTTGCTTCTAGCTCTAGTGTATTTCTGTTGACCTATTTTTTCGGCTTCCACTTTGTGTTCATTAAGTCTGATACCAAATTGTCTTTTGGTTTCCCCAATATATGATTGAGGACAGCTTTTGCAGGGAATTTCATAAATCACATTGGTATTTTTCTCCTTATCCAGTTTGTCTTTTGGGTCAACCAGGATATTTCTGATGGTAGTATGCGGTTTTATAGCTGTAGAAATATGATGATTTTTAAATATTCTACTGATCTTTTCAGAGGTCCCTGCTACATAAGGGATGACCACCATGCCTTTGTTCTTGTCCCCATTTGATGTCTTGGTTTTCTTTATATGTTTGTGGGAGGCTTTTTCAGACCTTTGCTTCTTGACCTTATCTACAACCCAACTTGGGTAGCCACATCCTGTGAGGGCCTTTTCTATGTGAGACTCTTCCTTGATCTTATCCTCGTGTTCTGTAATTATCTTTTCACTTCTATCCAGCAGGGTACGCACGACACCAAGTTTATGGTGGAGGGGGTGGTGCGAAGCAAATGACAGATACTGGTCTGTATGTGTCTTTTTACGGTAGACCAGTAGCTTAACAGTGTTGTCTGGCTTTCTGATTATCAGTGTATCGAGAAATGGAATTTTTCCCTCCTGTTCTTCTTCATAAGTGAATTTGATGCTAGACGTTGGGTCGACTTGGTTTAGATGGTCGGTAAGCTTTTGTGTTGTACCAACTTTCACAATTTCAAGAATGTCATCGACATATCCTTTCCATAGCCGCGGTTTACAATCAAGAGGTGCTGTGTGGATGGCTTGCTGTTCTAACCACTCCATGTAGATATTAACGGCTATTGGGCTCACTGGCGATCCCATGGCGATCCCAAATTTTTGTTTATACAGGACACCTCTGAAGCGGAAGTAAGTCGTAGTCAAAACGAAGTGAAGCAACTCCATGATGTCATCGACCTCAAGTAAAGTTCTATTTTTCATATCATTATCTTGTGAAA
>JAMKCH010020364.1:0-44136 GCA_023653785.1 Ophioderma brevispina
TTTTTTAATCTTTCACATTGTTTAAATTGGTGTTTTACACAGGAAAATGTTCCTACAATACACAAAAGTTGCAAAATTTGGATTTACTGAATTTATTCCAATAGATCCATATTTGTTGGTACAGATAGGAGTTTTTAAAAATATTAGCGAGACGCAGTCGACCCTAATATTTTAAAAATTCATAGTGAGAACCACTTAATATTGGGGACATAATAATGAGTTTAATCGGTCAACCATTTGATAGTATTAAGCAAAAAATGTTACCTAAATTGATCCCATGGATGTGTGTGTCATTAATGTAGTTGACAACTTAGAAATGATTTTGTTCATAAAATCAAAGGAACCATTTCCTCCTGGCATAATAAATTTCACTGGGGTAATGAGTAAAAAATAAGATCTTTTTACTCTGCTTCTGATATCTCATCTCAATTTTGATGGAGTAAAGGCCGGGGAGGGGGGCAATCACTATGAAATTAATATGGTTATAAGGCGGCGCTTTGAAATGGCAAGTGGCATCGGTGACAGAGGTCTCCAAAAATATGGGGTCTTTGGGTGAGAGACAGCCAAAGCCCTAGGAAAAAAGCATGGTTTAACCATGATTAACCGTTGTTCAACCTGGTTTTTGACCATGGTCAACCATGGTTGCCATGTTTATGAAAACTGGCACTCCAACTGCCAAAGTGGTCCAAACATTTCCAAATGTCCATGGTCACCTAGGTCACTTGGGGTTGTTTTTAACCATGGTTTACCGAGGCTTGCCAGTTTTTCGTAAACATGGTTAACCATGGTCATACATGATCATGTTTAAAAAACCATGTTGACCATGGTTGAATTGTCCATGTTTGACCATAGTCAAGCATGGTCAAATTGTCCATTATTAACCAAATTAAGGAATAGTTTGGTGTCTCAAATGCTTGCTTAAGAAAGAGGGAGGTAACAGATTCAAGCCCATTGAATGCAATGGACATTGACCTTCTGTGCCCACTACATCCGGAAACTAAGCTTTAAGACAGTCAAAAACTATTCCTTATTTTAATACTATGAACTCCACCAATAAATTTGCACCATTTTGTAGCCAAATCGGAGCAACTTTAAAATTGACCCTGTAATAATGAAAATAGACCCTTATTATTGATTTTTGCGGTTTAGCCATAACTCCTGAAACTTTGGCGGTACATAATGAAACAGTATACCTTGGATCCTTATTGGGTAGCATAACATGGTGGCTTTTCAACCCGATTGGATCAATTTACAAATTGACCACTCTACACAGCGTGTCTTGGCCCCTCTCTTAAGGCACCACCTGCGGCACTAAGAATCAAGGTCAGGGTTCCGGCAGGTCTGTCAACATATTTATCCTCAAACCTTTTGTACTTGAGATGTGTTACAAAGTGTGCTAGATCCGGGCACCATGATCTGACTTGAGTTTCTGGGTTAGTGGACCCTGGTTCAGTCACAATTGCATGAAGTGACCAGGTCAACATGGTGTCAAATGAGGTGCTAAAACATGGTGAGCATGGTATACTTCAAGATGACCATGGTCACCATGGCCTCAAGGTGACGGCCATGGCGACATGCTCAGCCATGGCTAAAGCATGGGTCGACCAGGTACACTTGAAGTTTACCATGGTCAACCCATGAGTCAAGCAGGTGATGACAATGGCTGACCATGTTCAGCCATGCTAAAAGCACGGTCGACCCGGGATACCATGGGGACCATTGGTAAACACGGTTGACCATGGTCAAGACACCATGGCTGAATCATTGCTGACCATAGTAAACCATGGTCAGCAGTTTGACCCTGGTTGACCATGGTTGAGCATGCTAGCACTGTGACATTGCGCAGGAATGCCCCAAATAAGGGTTTCAGGTGACAATTTGCAAACTTTTCCCCCAAATGGGGTCTTTTTTAGCAATTTTTAAAAACTTCACCCAAAAAGGGGTATGGAGTGAACATTTTCAATATTTCCAAAATAGGTGTTCCTTGGGGTGGACAGCTGGTAAAAATTTTTAAAACTCGATCATCTGCCTCTTCACAGTAGTGCGACTTTGGGGTTGCTAATCATATGCATTTTTACCATAGGCCACAAGAGAGACCTATGTAAAGACACAATGATGAAAGCCTTTGCCAGATGCGTTATCATGGCATGACGAATCATGGTACAGGGTGAGTCAGAAAAGACAAACCACATGAGGGATTTTTCTGAAGAAACATTGACGGAATTTACCAAATTATTCATGTGTTAGTAGTCTGTGAATCAGCTTCACAATAGTTTCATTTTAAAATCGATCAGCCATTCAAAGGCTACATCTATTTTAGGAAGGCATCCATTATTTGACCCTGCAAACAAATTGCACACTGACTGTGCACATGAGACTCATTACTACTCATTACTACGCGCGGAGACCTTCACATTAATTAACGGGTTGAGTCTTGGTGCCGTATCACTCTATTTTTTCCCGTTAATGGCTAGGCAGAAAAATGGTGTAATGATAATGAGATTCTTAAAATTTAAAAAAAATAAACAGGATATATTGAAAATGGAAAATCGAATGCTTATCGTTATGCAGCCAATATTTTGAAATGGTTACCACGTGAATCAAAGCAAGTTGAAAAAGAATGTTGCAAATTCAATTTCAAGTCCAAATATTGATTTAAGTAAATATTTGGCATACCTGGTTTATTTTACAGTCTTACCAAACGATGTAACCAGACATTTTCATTTGGAAGGGGGGGACTGGCGATGGGAGCCATTTTACTTTGGGGCATCACTAAACACATTTTGCAAGGTGAACACGGTGATCGTCAATACTATAAATTTATTAATTTTACTGAATCGCTATTAGGGCCAGGAGGGGAAAAGATTTTGAGTGGGATCGCCCATACCCCTCCCACGCCCTCACCCACAGGACTGGTTCCGTCAATGGTGTTCCCCGACATTTATTCCAAATGTATAATGATGGAGGATATTCGCAAATACCAGAGCTTAAAGTAAATCGAGTACTCTTGGGGTTACGTGCGGTTAACTTGTTCGGTACTTTCCATTGAGTACTTTCAGCTGTAAACTTGAATGCGTTAATCAATTTTAATTCCGTAAAATTTTATATGAGAGCTAACAAAACAGGGAAATGGACTACAAAAAGAAAATATGAATAGTACAGAGAGTTTCCATGAAAAAATCGCTCAATTTGGTTTGTACTTTTTTTTTACTCACCCTGTAGGTCTTTGGGTGAATTCAAAATATATGGGGTCTTTGGGTGACAGCGATGCTTTTTTGGGAAAATTGGGGGGGTCTTAACAGCCTTACGCGTCACCTCCAAGATGGAGTGCCCCCCAGCAGTAAAGGGGATGAAGTTGATTGTGTCAACCACCTCAATAATTCGTCAGCAATATGGTGAATATTTTCCTTGATGGGCTCCTATAGTATCTATATGATGCCGTGCTAAACATCAGTCAAATTTGTTCTTCTTTAGAGAATATGACATCTCAGGTTTCAAAGCAATAAACACTTCATTAATGTGGATGGATAGTTGTGAAGGTTATATGACGTTCCCAGTTTATGTTCAGTGTGTTACCAATAGCAAACTATTTTGAGTTTATATTCAAAATGGAAGACACACATGCATCATTGTCGTCTGTGCACAAAAGTAAATGTGCAATAAAACCAAAAAAACATAAGATCCTAGTTGTTAAACCTTCTTCTTTTCAGCGTGTCTTGAATTGTGTACGAGATTATGTAAACTTAATTTCACGTCTGCTTCGCAAATTTGCACTTTTGATAGGGCCGATTGTTCTGCAATAATTTTGTGGACACCAATTGATAGAAAAAACAAACCCAAAGGTTCTCACTCGCCTAGTTACAGTCTAAGTTGAGTTTGCATTATATAAATGAGAAATTTGAGCCATAACAAAGGTGTACAAAATTGCAGTTCTTGTGTTTTTCATTTGGCAAGTCTAAGTCGGGGGGGGGGGGGGGGGGCCGCTCCACTGATTGGGAATTTGGGATTTCCAAACAGTAATTTATGGAATTCTTATGTGCATTTCAATGGCAGTGTCGTCCCAGTGACATACCAATATCTTAATCCTCCTTCAAAAAAATTTAGTAAAATCTGATTAATATTAGAATAATCATGATTCAAAAATCGTCTGGGGTAGATTGGATAACTCTGCTGACAAAACAGTGTAATTTCCAATATCGGTTATCTAGATTAAATAGTTCCCTGACAGATAGCCTTTAGAAATATGGTCTGAACCCATCTGATATGCGGATAGAGTGCCCTCTTTACCGTTAAAGGTTGCAAACGAGAGATTTGAGGCATCAAAGATTGTGTCATAATAGATAATTTCATAAGATTAGACCTCAATAGATTCTTACACGGTATTTGGCTACACAGGTATGTCTTAAAAGAGAGAAAAAAGGTGATTATGATTTGCTTATACTTCAATATAAAACCGCGACTGGAATTTCGTATTGATCCTATACGAATTTCAAAACTATGTACCAAAGAAACATTTTCAGCAATCTTTCAGATGGGGATATTTTTGAGAAAGCTTTACACCAGCGGCAAAATCAGTACTTGTGATTTTTTAGGGACACCTGATAGTGAAATCTCTCGTTGCACCTTATGTCTTTGAAAAAGACTTAGCACGGGTCACGCCTTATGTTAATGCAGATCGAATTCCTGTTGCTGTTATGGTAGCATGTCACCCCACCCCCCCCCCACCACGGTCTAAGTGGTATGCATATGCCTATTTTAATACTGCCTAGGCGAATGTCAACCATGCTAGCATGGTCAACCATGGTCAAATCATGGTCAAAACATGGCTGACCCTGGTAAATAGGTCAGCTATGATCAAGCCAGTGCGACCATGGTCAAACCGTGGTTACAATGGTCCCCATGGTATACAATGGTCCGACATGATTTAGCCTGGAGGAACAGGTGCAGCCATGGTCATCACCGACTGACCATGGTTGACCTGGTCAACTTCAAGTACCATGGTCGACCATGCTTTATCATGGCTGAGCATTTGTCCACCCTGGTTATCACCTGTGGGCCATTTGACCATGGTCACTTCAATTACCATTGGCAACCATGTTTATAATCAATCATTTGGACCATGGTTGACCATGGTCACTCAGGGCAATTGGTACTGACCATTGGCCGAACCCAGAACTCAAGTCTGAGCATGTTGAACAAGGTAGTCCCATGCTGACCATGGTCACTTCAGTAGCCCATATCTGAATTAGGACTCTGGTTAATTGTCTAGCCCATGGTTGACATGACACTTATTGGCTATTTTCGAACCATGTTCACTACTGCCCATGAGGAAATTGACATTAATGACCATGGTCACTCCAATGTCCTATGGCCAAGAATTGTGAGAAAAAATATTCAAAAGCATGCAGAGCTTTTAGGTTAATTAGGAGATCCATGAAGTAATGATAATAATTACCCTATATCAGCTCTGAAGAAGAACTAAGAAAGTCATGGGTTGAATAATGTGGCCACAATAACAGCGTAATGGAATTGGTTAAAATTTATGGCATTACATGTTTTGGGTTCCCGGCCCAAAGTCATCTGACATTCTACTCCCACATGCACTGATGATGTATGCATAGATTTGTACAAGCACAATTCTTTTGTGCAACCCATGGTCAGACATGGCTGACCATGGTTGACTATGGTTCCTCCATGATCCGCCATGGGTGGCTTGACCATGTCATGCCGCGGTACCACCATGTTCCCCATGGATACCATGGTCGACCATGTTTTAGCACATGCTGAGTCATTATCAGCCATGGGTCCACACCGTGGTGAGCCATGGTGACCATGGTCACTCTACCATGGTCAAACCCATGTTTAATCACACGCTCATTTGACCATGGTTTCAGTGCAATTGTGTTCACCGCGATACGGGGAGTCCCTGAGGGTTTCCAAGGAGTGTCTTTCAACCACTGTGACGCTGTGACTAGGTTCAATTGCTTGAGTCTTGATTGTAGTGTTTATACTGTTGAAAATTGGTTGTCAAGGGATATCTTAGATGGGGGTTGGCCGCTTGTGATTAAGCAAAAGAGGGGAGCTCATTGGGTAAGCAGCTCGTGTGTAATACAAGGTCCCCTGGTTCAAAGCCCAGGCAAGGACGTTGAGTGCTGTCACTATCAAAGATGTACCTAATTAACAATAGAAACTGACGGGGGTATAAAGGGGTAAAACCCCTAGGGAAGGTGTTGTTGGGTTTGGTGGGGGTTACCATGGGTGTAGAAAAAATGGGCACCAGTGTCTCCTGGTTGATCAGGACAAGAGGGACCAGGGTCCAACCAGGGGGGAAACAGGATCAGATGGACCATGTAACCAGGTGTGGAAAAGGGCACGCCACAAGACCCCCTCACCCAGGGTCAAAACAACCAAGTGACCAGGGTCACCATGGGCAAAACGCGGGGGCCCAGGTTTACCAGGGGACGGGGGGAATGGTGACCAGGGTGGGCTGTGGGGTGCCAGTTGCAAAACTTGGCGACCCAGGGGGGGGGGGGGACCAGGGGCAAAACCCCATGGTTGAACCTGGTGTAACCAGGGTCAAACCCAGGCGTTTTTCGCCTATGTTATTAGGTACGCGATATGATGATGCCACCTTCAAATATGTATGGTATGACCAAATACGGCAGTGCCTTAAAGTATGGTCTTATGACGGGTTGTCTCTAGAGAGCCTTGATTCCTAGAGTATCATGGATTTCTCTGTTCCATTCTCAGTAATTTGAATGGAAAAATAGATTGAGGGAGCTCTTCAAATTCTATATTTTGCGAAGAAAATGACCGATTTTTTTGCTACATTCAGTGACTTTAGCTAAAACTTTACGCAACAATAAGCACATTTTTGGACCAAATTGTTACTCATCTCAAAATTTCTGTGTTCCCAAACAATCACTCCCCCCCCCCCCCCCCCCGAAAAGCAGTCACTGATAACCATACACTTTAGTTTTCAGTTTCCTGCACCTTGTTTTGCTTAGATCGAATTTTGACCTTAAAGGGGTCTCAAATAGGAAAAATAGATTTGGCAACAAACTTTCCCCCGGAACCAAACCCAAGTACCCCTGAAGACCTTTGTTTACGGTTCTCATGGTACAAAAAGGTTCCTTACAACTCCAGGAACCTTTACAGTGGCATGTATTTAATAGCAGTAAGCCCATGCAGAGTTCTTGGAGAATTACTTTTTATGAATACACTTCAAAAAGAACATTCCAACAAGGCCATTGAGACATGTTTGAAGTTCCTTCATACACGCAACTTTTTAGGTCGTTATAGAAAACTTACCATGCGTCGGTTTCCCGCACCAAAGGAAGGTTTCTGTGTGGACCCTTTATTTCTAATGGATCTTGGTGAGTATTACAGGAGCGACGATGTGTGGAGAATGAACAGTCTGATGACCACAACCAACTTATCTACACCAAGATCGACCCCTGTTTTTAGATTGTGTAAACTGTAATGATGTGTACCTTGTAACACTGTCATAAGAGTCAACAGTTTGTATTTAGTCCTTAAATAGCTGGAAATTTCAACACAATTAAAAAATACACATTAGTTGGCTGTATTTCCAATACAGGACAAAACGTCCCAATAGTTTTTATAGCCGTTTCACAGCAGTTTACAGTTTAATCGCAGGCAAGGTGTTTACAGTGTGTTACAAGTTCCTTGTTATTTGGTGCAAGAGTCATAAAATTGGACAAGTAAATCTTGGTGGGGGGGTACCACCTTGTGGACATAGCCCAACGCATGCATCATCTAAAGCCCGGCCGCCAGGGCAAGAACCTGAAATACCACCGCTTTTGGAGGGATTTACTCAGCCGTTGGTCCCATGCATAAGGACCTAAACCTGTACATGCAAAGTCACATGCAAGTGTACAGCAGGGTACATCAGTGCACAGCAGTGTACTGCGTGTACATAGGTCCTTTGGTGCAGATTTCATGAAAATTGGACCAGTAATCTGGAAGTACACGCAACTTATATGGAAATGTGCAACGACCACATAATCCGCTCCTGTAAAAGTGGAAAGTTTCGCGCTACCTTAAGTTTCGCGCTTTTCGCGCACTTCTGAGCTAGCGCTAAATTAAAAACTCGCGAAAATGTTTATTTTGTGTGTAGGTCTATGTAGGATAGCTGAAAAGAGCGAATTTAAAAACAAGCAAAAATGTTAAAAATTACAGAAACGCGAAAAATTACACGCGCGGAAATTATCACTTTTACAGTATGACAAAGTTCCCCTCTGGCTAAAGCTGCCTGGGTGTAAAAATACAACATCTGAACTCTGGGACTTTCCAAACCCACCCCCTAATGGTACAATTACAAAGAGGTCATTGCACCAAATATTCAAACAAAACCTGAGATGTCAAATGTTTCTTTGTCCTGTCCTAGCACTAGAAATGGTTACCTACAAAACACTGCACCAAATATTCAAACAAAACCTGAGATGTCAAAGGATTGTTTGTATTGTCCTTGCACTAGAAATGGTTACCTACAAATAATTTGTACACTGTCACCTTAAATTTAGAATTACAAACAATGTTTCAGTAATAACCACAGTTTGAATCCACTCTAAATTCTTGTTATTACAAAAACTTGCTTGTCATTATCATTATCCAACAATGGTGATGTTATAAATACAAGTCTTCCAAAGAAATTTAAAATAATGGTAGGTCAGGTTACAGAGAATAAACAACTTTTCCCCTTCACTATTACTCTTGATCTTCTTCTAAACACCAGAACAACCTTTCCCCAAGGAACAATGACCTACAGTTAACTAAAAGAATATAAAAAATATAAGCAGCAATCTGGATAACATGGCTCTTGTTCAAATTGTAATCGACTCTATAGTATACAGCTATCTCATATGTTTAACCTTCCCCCTGAAACCCCGGAATAACCTCTACCCACACTGCATCCTGTTCTGCAACATGCACGGAATTCGACTCCCTCTGACATGCAACCCAACCTATGAGACGTTGACATTTTCCACGGTGCAGATAAGCGTGGGTCAGCGTAATGGTTCTGTGATAGCGGTTATTAAGAGGATATAGGAATAATGTAGTTACATAGTAAAATTATCCTGTTTGCTATATCGATCCAAGGGCATTTCTTGGAGTGCTTGGAATATTGGATTATTGTAAGTGAATGGAAGAGTATTTATGAGAGATGTGCATTGAGGGGGTGGGTTCAGAAGGCCAATTTAATTGGAATATTAGGTTTGTGAGATAATAAGAAAGTAAGTAGCTTTGTAGGGGAAAAGATGATATTTTATAATCATAGTGAGATTTAAAGGCCGTTTAAATAATTCTTTCCATTCAAAAACTAAAATCTTTATTTTTATTATGTACATACTGTGGGCACTTGGAGAAAGTACACTGATAAATTGCAAATTAGAAGCAAACAAAAACCTATCTCTTTAAAGCTACTGTTATATCATTATCTTGTGGTGGTGGTGGGGGTGGTGGTGGTGGGGGTGGGGGTGGTGGTGGCAGCAGTGGCACAGTGGCAATGGTAGCAGTGGCAGTGACAGAAGTGGTAGCTAGCAGTAGTATTTTGAACATCTTTAACAGTATTCAATATACAGTGCAGACGATAGTGTTCTTGTATACGTACAAGTACGTACATACATCACCAAATTATAAAGAAATAAAGAAGAATTTTATCAAATCCTCTCGGGATTCTCAGTTTTGAGATGAGAAAGGATACTAATTTCAGAACTAATGCCAAACAACATTATAAATAAATTCTATGTGTCAAAATTTTGATTTCATGTGTCAAAATTTAATTATTGAAAAAAAATATCACTGATGACGTCATGTCAATTTTCTTAATTAATATCTTTTATTTGAAAAAGATATCAAAAATCCGCACATACATTTTGTTGATAAGCTTTAAAACTCTATGTAGTGAAGATTGCAGCTTCAGAACTATAAAAATAAACTGTCCCGGGGTGAAATGTTCAAACCTTATGTATTTCTTTGTGGGAAATTATGACGTATCCGTACTTGTACGCTTTCTTCTGGACTGATATAGGAAATTAGGAATAGTACAATTTAATATCATATCACCTTGCAGAAGTTGAAAAAACAACCCAGGAAAGTCATGCCCATGTTCCATCATGTTTTCCCTTTATATTCTGGTGACTTCACCACAATTTTGTGTATAGATATATCCTATTGATTGCTGTAATTTTAGACTATTGGAGCACAATATGAGGGCAGAAAGGCAATTTATCTTAGCCTCAATGCAAATAGTGACTTTTACTCATTGTGTGGGATGATAGTGTATATTCAGCTCAGAGCGATATAGTTCTGTCATTCCATTTCACAAGGCGACAGGTGAGCGAAAATGAAAATGATTTCAATTTTGTGGTTATTGGTGTTGAGTAATTCTGGCTGTTGTCAAATCGATGTCTGGGATCTTTTCATCAAATCAAATAAGTAAAAGGGGCATTACCCCCATGAAACAACAGAGTAACTAGTAATACTTAGAAATATAATGCAGGAAACAGTGTAATTTTATACCTACCTTTGTAGTGTGAAATCATTGAAAAAAATGAGTACTTTAAACAGCGGCGACAGAACAATTTTAAAAGTGGAGGGGCCAATTGGCAATTATCTGCTGGTTATTTTCAATATTTTACTATCGCTTTTTCATGCAGCTATGTATCATCACCCAATTTTGAAAAAGGTGGGGGCAGGCTCCTCCACTTTCAAAAGTGGAGAAGCCATCCCCTCGTCCCTCCCCCACATCTAAAAATGGTCACCAATATCTGTGTAACAATCCTGTTCAGCCTGTGTGAATTCTTGGGGGTCTGATTTACCATGTAATCATGGGTGTTCATTATCTTTGTTTAAAAGTGCCAGATTTTGTGTCCTTGACAATGACTCAGATATAAAAGAAAACATTTTTAAAAAGGGTGTTACCTACAATTTTCTATTGATTTCCCAGGAAACAAATTTATAATGAAAATTTGTGAAAAGGTTATAATTATCATTCTGTAATGCTCTGCTAGAAAACAATGCTATCTGGCATTATTTTGAGTTGATGCACTGTGGCAGGATTACAGGTGCATTTTTATGGTAACAACTTCATAATTTGGTAGATATCCTAAAAAATTGCATTTTCAAAATTTCAGTTGATTGTTATGGTTTGTTGTGGGCCGCCGCCAGCTATAGCTGGAGGACCACTTAGCAATGCATTGTGGGTGTGTATGTGTGTGTGTGTGTCACTAAAATGTTAAGTTTAAAATTGCATTCAGTTGTTTTTTTTTTAAAAATTGACCTTAATTGAAAAGTTGAAGTTCAATTGGAACCAAACCTTGTGTCATAGGTGAACCATGGGATCCCTCATATGTTGATGAGGTCAAAGGTCATGTGCCAAGGTCAAAGGTCATATGAGGTCAAGTTGAAAAATATGCTATAATGTAATATTGACCTCAATTGAAAAATTGAACTTCAATTGGAACCAAACTTGTGTCATAGGTACACCAAGGGATCCCTCATATGTTGATGAGGTCAAAGGTCATATGCCAAGGTCAAAGGTCATGGAGCAGCCCACAGCTTATATTCTTTGAATATAGCGAGCGTGAAAGCGCGAGAACCACAAAATTCTAGTTTGTAAATATCTTATTCACATTGCTCCACAGGACACTATATTGTAATTTGTGTTTGGTAACAAACATGTAATTACAATTTTTTCCATAATAGATCAAATCTGCATGTAAGTTTTGGCACAACAAATATGACACTTAGGCCAACAGTTCAGATGATATCAGAATCTAAACATTTATGGCAGTTGGAGTGAGGCAATAGATCACAAAATGCCCTTTTCCAAAGGCTGACTCAAGACTTCCCGAGGTCGAGGATGGTGCCCTCAATTTTCTAACAAACCATGTTTTTTGCAAATACCATCATACTGTGTTAACATACTAAATAAAAACTTCTGAAATAGTTTAGCTAAATCAGTACAGGGGAGGGGGGCCAAGAAATTCCAATTTCAGGACGGCGCCATGAGTTGTTTTTAACTCGGAAAAAAAAGCGAAATCTTAACGCAAAATTACTGAATTTTTATTATGTTGTCAAGGAATATTTTATTAATCAAAAAACCGTTGGCGTTGAAAAATCAATCCCGGAAGGAGTTATTTTGATTTTTTTTGTATGAATAACGACTGAGGAGAATGTGGGCCATGGTGATACACATGATGACTACCCACATCATTTTGGACATTTTTGGTGAGTTGATATAATGAATGAGGCTTGGCCGCCACCGCTCTGATCTGAATCAGTATATACTACTATAGTGCACATACAGGTTTACTGCATTAAAAGACAAAAGATCCAAGGAAATCTCATACTTTGGATTAAGTTTTTTATTTTAGTTGACTATGCTTTACTTATCAAATAAAAAATTCTGGTAGCCTTTTTAAATTAAAGGAGCGGTGGGGAAATTGGTGTATAACAAAGAATGTTTATACCAAATATGTCCTTAATATTTGCTTAGGAATCAACAACCTCAGGGACAGTGGCGGCGCCACCAAGGGGCATCGGGGGGGCTTTGCCACCCCATTAATTTTTTTCTGCCTCCTAGTCCCCCCCTCCCCCAGGCCGAAAGAAAAATGAGGGATTTTGGCAATACGGGCGATTTTGGGGCCAAAATCACCAAATTTGGGGGAGGAAAATCAGTGTGATTTTGGGGCCAAAATTGGTTAAAAGTTCCAAATATTTGATACTTTACCCCCCCCCCCAGAATTTAACTTGTGTCCCCCCCCCCAAATTAACTTTTGACCCCTGTTCCCCCCCCAGAAAAAAAAGAGGTCCTGGCACCGCCACTGCTCAGGGATTTCTCTGCCATCTGCCAGCTCACTAAACTGGTTGGTGCCTGGATTATCTGCCTGATTTATAAGAGCAGGAGCAGAATAATCATATGGTGCCTTAGTTAAAGGAATTCAATTTACCCCTCCACTACAGAAAAGGTTTAACACCATTGGTAGATGGTATGGACCCTCTACATCAATGCTAGGTTAGGTAGTACTTCGCAAATTGTGGTATTCACTTTTTCATAGGGGTCAATTTAAGTTTACACAGGGGTCAAAAAATTAAAATGCCCAATCATGTTGAAATCCATATCTAATCATAAAGGATTCCAAAAATTTAAAGTTTGTACCACCTAGACATGGTTTTGGATTATAGGGTAAAAATGACAAAATGTAAAAAAGGTCAATCTCATCAATTTGTTCTGTGTAGAATTTTAAAAGATTGTTAAAAAATTAATTTTTAAATACTTGCAAATTAGTGCTCTGACGTAGAGGACTCCCAAAAGTATAGTTTTGATTATGTTAAATTGCTTACTTACCGAGATAAAGGTCAAAGAAGGTCCACCTCCAATTGATTATGTGCCCTATGACCGATTTTGTCACATAACATGAAACGATGCATTGCAGATGGTACGAACTATTTCCCCCATCCTTATTTTGACACAATAAGCTAGATGAACAACTTCTTCATTTTTTACCAAAATTGGAGCAACTTTGATTATTGACCCCTGTACAAATAGAAAGCGACCTTTTTTTTACATTTCAGCCATTTTTTACTATAACTTCCCAAACCAATGGTCATAGATGGGACAAACTATACATTTTTGGAATCATTAGTACAGACGGACAATTGATACATTTCAACATGATTTGAAGCATTTTTAAAAATTTGACACCTTTGTAACATTAAATTGGCCCCTATTTTGAAAAAGTTGACACCACAATTTGGAGTACTAATTACCTAGCATTCATATAGAAGGTCCATACTAAATACCAAAGGTGTCACCTTTTCTGTAGTGAGGGATAAACGATGATGGTTTAACCTGGGTCCGTGCTCCTCCTATATATATGCATACTTTGCATGATATCATACTGACTATGTTTGTTTGCTATCTACGTAAGAAGTAAAATCTCAAATCAACTGTTATCAAGTAGACAGCAAAACCTCTCAAAATCTTTCAACATGTATTTGTATAAATGCTTCACAGGACTCACTTACTTAACCCTCATCAACTGGGGTGGGGTGTACCATGCACAGTGAACTTTCCTCAGTGTGTAAAAATGCTAAAAGTGTTTTCGTAAAAAGCTTGCAGAGACCCGTTTCCCAAACTTGTGCATTAACCATGTGTATACTAACTCATGCGTATGTCCTAAACAACAGACCTTTTCATACCAGTTACACAGTGCTTGGGACAAATTGGTCCACTCAGCATGACATAGTATGCACGTAACTAGATTTACGACCGAGTTTTGGGAAGGACCCCAGGTAATTGTTTGTCATTTTAGGCAAAAGAAATGAAAGGTAGAAATTCGATAATTGGGGTTAAGGTACGCTGTCAAAGAATACTTACATGGTACATTTATCCCAAAAAATTTCTACACAGTGTGTGGCTCTAAAACTCTGGTTATTATAAAACAAGTCTTTTACCATCTTGTAGAGCCAAAATTTATCAAAATCAAATAATATGATATAAAGGCTCGGAGAAACTAACAAGCATTGAATTAAATAAAGACGAAAATAAGACGGTGGCGGAACCGGTCTTCTCGCTACCTAGGCGTGAGATTTACCGCTGGACCACAGAGGACTGGGTTACAGGACCACCGGAGAAGAGAAACAAGTGCTCTAGTACTTTGTTTTATTTTTAGAGTTTCAAGCAGCCGTAATTATATATATTTAAAAGGGGGAGGGCCTGTATGCATTATCTAGCAGAAACTATGACGAAGCGAACTCAATCACTGCATGCGAGGGGATAAGTAAAGCGAAACCCGAGAAAGTGATGAGACAAAGTAAATAATGGCTCGGAGAAACTGGCGAGCATTGAATTAATAAAGACTTTTGAATATCTAATCACCAAAAAAGTGGAATTTAAATGTATATAAATGTGCGGCAAAAGTTAATACATACAATTTAGTCGCATCTGACAATTGGACAGAGTCATAACACTCCTCAGGTAATATGTGTGAGTATTGAGATAAGATCATTCCGGGGATTGAAGATAACATCATTCCATTCATCATTATGGAGATGCTAGTACAAAAACCTTCATGCAGTATCCCACAAGTCTTTGCAAAATCTGGATAATGTTTCCCGTTGGATCAATCAAGTGACTTAAATAGCTGTTGTTCCGTCACCTTTTGGACTCCCTGAATGTACCGGAAAAGTATCAATTTTGATACCAGATAAAAGCCCCTATTGTGCTTTCATTGTTGTCCTGGTAATTTCAGTCCCAAATCAATTTTCCTGTTGCCATTTTAAATTGTGATCCATAATATCGCACAATAATGAATAGGGCATTGCTTCTCCATAAAAATGCCAACTTTGTTTCCCAAGGGAAAAAAAAAAACTTGTTGGTGAGCATATGCAAGTGCACTTACCACCTCTATTAAACCACCTATCATAGTAACCTATGTTTCCTGAACAAATGTCCAGATAATTAATTATGCCTTGGAACCATTTTTTTATACATGTTTAGAATGACACAGTTTCTAGTTTATTAAAAAAAGTTTTAAAAAATACAGTCCTTAAGAATAATTTGTTCTTTGCAATCACAGTTTCCAAAATTTAGGGATAAACAGACGGTTTGGATGTCCTCATTTGGATATTTACACATTGCTGGTAGGACAAGATTAATTTCACCAAGTTAATCGAATTAGACAACACTTGAAAGTATGGAAGTAAATCCAGTCACTACATACAAGAGCACTTAAAGCACAGGGTTGCATGTACCACAAACACCCACACCAGACAGACACACAATACTACCAAAGTAATTCCAAATCGAGCTCTTCCACCTTTGGATTAGCGGGCAATCAGTCCATTCCAAATTTCTGGAGACTTTCGGAAATCTAAAGAATGACCATGCATGTTGGATATGTATGCATAAAAGTATGAGTCATGTAGTACTTTGAGTTGGGTATTAAATTGAACTGAATGATGAATACTATGGGAAATAACACCTTTTGTTATAGGTTATGCATGAGTGAGGTGAAAGACCTCTATGTGCCCATCTGTAAGCAGACAACTAAAACAAGAATCCCCTTGTTTTAGAACCGGGGGGGGGGGGCACTCCCTTCTTGGCAGTGATGCATATCACTGGCATACCCAGGGGGCTTTAGCCCCCTCAAAGTTCTCAAGAAAAAAGAGGAAGAAAGAGGAAAGGAGAAAGAAAAAAGAGGAAAAGAGAAGGAGAAAAGAAGAAAAGAAAAAGAAAAAGAAGAGGAACATGGTACATTTATTTGATTTTTTTCATGCAAATGCGGATCAAAAAGTGTCAGAAGAAGTACGCAAGGAAAGGCGTTTTCAGGTCTTGAAAACCCTAAAACCTCAGGAGCTTCAAGGGGTCTCTGCCCCCTGGTCCCCTCTGCTCCCTGCCCCCACGGGGGCGTTGCCCCTGGACCCCACCAGGGGCCCTAAGGCGGGCCCCTGGACCCCACCCGTTAGTCGCTCCGCTCGCTTCGCTCTCATTGCTCGAACATCTTTAGTCCAGCCCCCCTCAATAAAATTTCCTGGGCACGCCTATGCATATGTAAGGTTGTTAAGGCCCCCAATTTTCAGCATCGCTGTCACTCGTATTTTGAAAATGTCACCCAAAGGACCCCACATTTTGGAAAAATTTTACCACTGTCACTCAAAGACCCCTATTTTGGGGGGAAATTTTTAAAATCTTCACCCAAATACCCCTATTTTGGGTGAAATTTTTGCAAAAATTTTCCAAAAAGGCCCATATTTTGGAAAATTTTGCAAATATGTCACCAAAAAAATCTATTTTGGGGCATTTTGGCTGTCTCTCACAGACCCCTATTTTTTTAGTGTTCTGTCACCGAATGCCCCTAGGTTTGGAAACGCCAGCCTTACACCCATATCAATTTCATGTGATCCCCCACTGAGTACGCTTTAATTCAAGTGAGAGAAGAGTCCAGGCTAGACGTTAAATACTAAAAGTATACACATCTGTTACCTAGCTGGTGATATCACTCAAGTCATTTGTCATGAATCATAGCAAACTGTAGTTGTACACATGCCCTTCCGCAGCTCAGGTGCTGGCTTAACATTGGGAGAATGACTGGGGCGTAATAAGTGAATTACCGGCAGACTGATTAATTGAAAGTATAAGTGCTTATGATAGTCATAATCATGAAATAACCCACGGCTGGAAAATTGCCATTGTGGTTTTATGATTTTTGAAAATGATTACAACAAAATGTATATTTATACATCAGTGATTTTAAACATTTTCTTTTTCCGCATGCATGTTACTTGCGCATCTTGCAACCACATGAACTGAATATCCTTTTAAATTTTTGAAAATAGTGCACCCTCTACAGAATGATTTTATAATTAATGTTGCCGGCAACGTTAATTTAGCAGACAACGCAGACATGGCGTGTATTACACAAGAAAACACGCGCCAGAGTTGATTCTCACGGCATGCACCGTGTTTGACTGGTCTGTGACCTTTGTGGTTTTAATATCAATGAGTATGAGTCTATGAAATTCATGCAATAGACACATTTGTTGATTAAAGTTAGAAAACTTAAAAATTAGCCTACAAATTACCTGGATGTCTTTAGCCTCTTATTAAAAACATCTCCCTTTTCTTCCAATGGCCTAGACTATCATTTGAGAGCTAAAAAAAAAAAAAAAAAAAAATAAGTGCTTATGATAGTCATAATCATGAAATAACCCACGGCTGGAAAATTGCCATTGTGGTTTTATGATTTTTGAAAATGATTACAACAAAATGTATATTTATACATCAGTGATTTTAAACATTTTCTTTTTCCGCATGCATGTTACTTGCGCATCTTGCAACCACATGAACTGAATATCCTTTTAAATTTTTGAAAATAGTGCACCCTCTACAGAATGATTTTATATTAATGTGACGGCAACGTTAATTTAGCAGACAAAGCAGCCATGGCGTGTATAGCACAAGAAAACACGCGCCAGCCAGAAGTTGATTCTCACGGCATGCAGTGTTTGACTGGTCTGGACATTTGTTTTGTTTTAATATCAATGAGTAAAGAGGCTATGATATTCATGCAATAGACACATTTGTTAATGTTAAATTAGAAAATTAATATAATGAGCCTACAAATTACAGGGATGTCTTAGCCTCTTATTAAAAACATCTCTCTTTTCTTCCAATGGCCTAGACTATAATTTGAGAGCAAATTGAGGAAAATTTATATTTTCTGAAATGTGCCAGTGCCCCCTTTTTAAAGGTGGTGTGACCCAATTCCAAAATCTCATTACTCTGTATTCTACTCCATCCAAACTGGATTTTGGTATCAGAAGAAATTTCATTATTTTTATCACTCTTCCAATGAAATAATTTCGCCCAGGAAATGATTCCTTTAAACAGAAATGGACCATTTTTATTCTTTGTTTACTAATAGAAGTCAGGATCCGACTTTTATTAGTAAACAAAACATTCATAAAATGCATTTCAAGACCTCTTTAAAATGCTTTAGGTCTGTTTGTTTTTCTCACAAAGAACAGTAATGTAAGTGTTGATATGACCCTCCTAACATTAGCAAATGCGGCACAAATGGGCATTTTAAATTTGGGAAAAAATGACGATTGTTGACTTTTTTATTGTAACAAACTTGGTTGTATGTAATATCATAAACACTCACTGAGTCATTGCGAAATTATGTTAGCAACTCACAGACGTCATACTAATTATAACACATATATGCCACACTGATGTATGCAAAAACATCTACAGAATACAGCTTGTGATTATTTAAGGAAATGACAAGCTCGTTGATGGACCATCTTAGCAGAGGAATTAATTACCGCTCAGTGAGAGACGAATGAGAAAATCTCTGTGGGTAGTAATATAGTATTAACCAGGAATGCTGGAATACTTGCCCACACATTGCACAACAGAAATATTATGCAATTTTAAGTGTCTTATTTGAGCAAATTTAATTACATGATTATGAAAATGTTTTAAACAGTTGTTGGAATTTATGCACTGTCATTGGTTCCTGCCCGGTTTTAATTCGCAATTTAGACTGAGTAATATGTGCTGCGTATTGACATTATTTTGAGGTGCACTAGTGTGATATCGCATATACACGCATTTTGCTTCATTCGCACACGCCTGTCAGTGATGCATCTTGTTACACGATTATGAAAAACTCTTAAACAGCTGTTGGAATGTATGCAAGTAAATGAATTTATTCCAAGTAAATGATACAACCCGAGAAAGTAATTAGACAAATATTATATAGATGCTTGGAGAAACTGGCGAGCATTGAATTAAATAAAGATGAAAAATACACGGCCTCAAATCCAGTCCTTTTGCTATCTAGGTGATCCTCACATGCATTGCATTGACTTTCGCTTTGTCATAGATTCTGCCAGAATAATGCATAAAGGTCCACCCCATATTAAAGAGACATTGGCACATTGAAAAGTAGTGCGCCCTCAAGATTTTTCAAAATCAACATTTTTGCATGGTTGTAAAGCGGTTATATACATTAGCCCTCACCTAAAATGATTAAGACCAAGTCAGAGTCCTTATGGGTAAACAGAACGATTTTATAATTAATGTTGCCGGCGACATTAATTCAGTAGACGACGGAAATGGCATTTAACACAAGAAAATGCACACCGTATGCATGTTTCCCAGAGCATGCACTCTGTTTGACCGGTATGTGACCTTTGTGGTTTTAATATCGAGTACAAGTCTGTGATATTCATGTAATATACACATTTGTTGATTAAAGTTATGGAAAACTTTAAAGTTAGCCTACAAATTAACTGGCTGTCTTTAACCTCTTATTAATGTCCCTATCTGTTTTTGAGTATGTTATTTTTATGTGTAAAATGTATCTCTATTCTTCCAATGGCTTAGACTATCATTTGAGAGCAAATTGAAGAAATTTCATATTTTGTGAAAATGTGCCAGTGCCACTTTAATATATAAAAGAAGCTAGATTGGGATTTGAACTCCAGACCACTGTATCATGAAGCTACAATCTTGAAAATAATTGTTGGAACACTTTGCACAATCTCCCCCTATCCAATGTTGACTGAGGTATTTGTTTATCAGCGGTCTTGGCCAATTCTCCCAACAGTTGATTGATTGGGAAGGTAGATTGAAGGAGTGTAGCTATCCTCACCATACCATCAATATGCTGAAGAATAGGTTGTATATAGTAGTTGTAAGATGTACAAGTTAGGAGGAGGATGCCCCGATTTAAGTCTATATATTTCTTCTTGATAGATGACCTTCACCTCAAATCCCATCTGTAACAGTTGCGTGCCGATATTTCACCCTTTGATATGAGACCTAAAAACAGGATTTAGAATCCCCATATCGTACTCTGTAAATTACTATTGGTGACTCAAAATGTGGCTCATTTTTGCTCATCCCCCACATACAAACAAAAACATCCTTTGGCCATAAGATTTCACAGGTAATGAAAAATAGTAGAGCTCTTTTTTGATACCACATTTTGACCACTCTGGTAAAATCTGGGCTACCTGGGGGGACGAGGCATTGGTAGACGTTTCATATCTAGAATTCCCATCGATGCACATGAGGTAATACAATTGATTTCGTCAATGCGCTGTATGACATTGTGCAGTAGTGTTTGACGGAATGAATAACCTCATTTTAGCATCAATGGGACTTCTATATGAACGTCCACCAGGCTATTAGCGATCGTACCATGTGGCCATTTAAGCTTCTAAAACATGAATACTATAAAGTAGATAATTGTGGCATCATATTTGACAAAATCATGACCTTTACAAATGAACATATCTATGTACCTCAAATCTATTTTTGTTTAGACAAGGTCAACAACACCCACAACAGTTATCCATGACCAGACAGACGACAGCAACAGACGGCCTGTAATGATGGTGCATATGGGTGACAGCTATTGAACATTGGGAATTTGAAGGCAAATTTTTCTGATTTCATACGAGCTTACTACCAGTAGTTCACTGCTGGGATTAATGACATATTTGGCGTGTTCATTTCTAATAGGCCCCGTGCATACCAACCGGGTGGAGGGAGAAAAATTGACCCTCGGCTCACAAAAAGCAGGAAAATAAACCAAAATTTTCATCTATCATCTCCTATTTTTTGGAGAATTTTGCCAAATTTGAGCCCTGAATTTAGTTCAAATTTAAGGCGAAATGGGTCATATTCATGCCATTTTTGTCACGTTATCAAATTTGTTGGAGGAAATTACTGAAACAACTTGATAACATTGTTTGCCTCTGGCAGGACGACTTCTTTTTGGGCCCAGGAATTCTGGGCCCCCTCTGGATTGCCTTGGTACGCCCACTGTAGGGCCCTTGGGAATTGCAGTTGATCCGGTCTTTCTTCAAAATGTAGGATTGATGGGGTTTAAACATGTAATACAATCTAATAACCTGGAATTAAACTTTTCTCTGTGTTTTTTCCCTACAGAGTTCCCCTCCAGACTCAATCCTTTTGTGGAAAGTAGATAGGCAATGTCCAAGGATGGCATGGTTTGCACACTTGTAATTCAACAATAACAACTTTTTTACACTTCAATGTGTTAATTTTTATATTTTACTCAAAGTATAGGAGGCGTGCACATGATTAGTGTTAAATGATAATTAATACTTTTCCAGATGTTAATTCTGGATAATATTAATGCCTTAAAGTGTTAATAATCATTAAAGGTGGCAACGAAGATTTCAATAACATGTGTCCCGAAAAAATGTGAAAATTCTGATTTTTGGGCACCAGGTTTAAACTTTATTCAACATATCCCCATCTTAGATATAGCTGAGAAAACTGTTTCTTTTGTATACAAACCTTGTGAAATTTCTAATTTCATATATGAGCAATACGAAATTCAGCCTATGTTTTCTATTTGTAAATATAAGCATACACAAATCACCTTTGTTTTTCATTTTAAGTTATTTCCGTAACCAATAAAGGTAGGGATCGATTTGTGCATCTAAATCTCAATAAATCACTACATACTCACAGAAAATAGTATGACTTGAAACTCTCGTTTCACTTAACACTAACACCCATTTTAATTAACATTTATTTTTAAGACTTAAGGGGCAATGCCTCCTATACTTTGTGTGTAAAATATAATATTAAGGTGCTTGTCCGATTTATGTTTATTGTGTTTTCGTACGTGATAGAGACCATGTCACTGCACATACCTCCCCATCAGTACCTGGGAACAAACTTGCCTTTTTGATGGTAGAAGCAATAATGCAGACCTGTGGTAATATGTGATGGCTACCCATTAAACAGTGGTTTTTTTTGTTTATAACTTGGGATGAAATGGATTTGATGGCCTCAAATTTCAGTATACAATGAAAAAAACTACTGCCTTTCAGCTGACATCAAATTTGTATTACTTCCGGGTAAATCAGAAGGTTCCCAAGACGATCGGAACATGGCACTTTAACATGTTGAAGTGCTAAAAAAGTGTTATCCATTGGCTTTACAGAGCAGAAGTTACCTGAACAATGTCCACTTCGTGTTTTTTTTATCAGAGTCAAGGTTTGTTACAATGTTGGAGCCAACTGTTGTGTTGTGCAATGTTGGAGCCAACATGTTGTGTTGTCAACGTTGGAGCCAACAGGTGCTGTTGGGCAAAGGCACTTTACCTTCCTTGTATAGCTTAACAAAAAAATTCATTAAAGAAAATCCAAATTGCATTATCAATCCATCTTTTTTTCTGTTCATTTGTCTGCGGGTCCAGCCTATGTTCAGGCTGTCTATCAAACCCCCTTTGTATGTGATTTTAGAATGGCCAAGGCTTTAAAACAAACACCCTATTTAATGGTTTTACATTAAAGACCCGTATACTCCAAGGCATGCAAGCATATGACAAAAGCAAAGAGACTGAATAGAGCTTGTAGTAAAATATCCTTATAATGTGATTGAATGCACAATATAATCAAGATTTCACATACGCTGGTGTAACACTTTAAAAATAAAATGTACGGCCAAAGTTGAACAGTAAAGGAGGTTTGTTTCAGCAGGAAGATAATGGTGATATGACCTATCTAAAACTACTTCTACCGAATGACAAAACACCTGGATGGACATGCTGTTCAAAATAGTTTAAGGACCTGCGATATCCCACTGGTCATAATCTTTGCAAGCCACCATCTCCCATCGAGTATTAATCCTACACTCAAATTCATCACAGCCAACAGCTGAAACCAAATTAAAATTATCAATCAATTATACTGTTAAAACGACATGAGTTACATGTAACCCTTGGACAGTGTTCTGGGCCTGCAATTGTATTTTTGTTATCCCCTTCCGAGGGCGGCACCAGGGGGGTGGAAGTCTTGTCAAATGCTAGAATAATGAGCAGAAAAGGCTCATTGGAAAAACAAGCAATACTAACGTAGATTTCAAATTACGTGAGCTTCCTACATAAATCCATCGGGGTGACGGTTCAATCCCCGGCCATGGGGAGACTAGGGCCTTTTTGCCACCACAAAACATATTGTGTCCATGGTCAAACTATTTACAAGAAGCGGTTACTGGAACATGATGAATTCGATTCTACAGTGGTCTGTTAATGATAGGACGACTTGTCAAACCCGCTTTGTGCTAATCTCTTATTCAAGTTTGGCCATTTTTATGGCAAAATAAAAACTTAGTTATGTTGTTTGTGCATTGATATAAGAAGCATTATTTCCCCAGTACTGTGATACCGAATGATATTTTGTAGGTCAAAGGGAATTTTATATTCAATAACAACATTAGTGAAATTTTGTGGGTTTTCACCCTGATACTTCAAATGAAATCATCAAACCTATCTTAGTGTGAAAACAAGTTATTTATGTCAACATTATTTTTCTAGCTACATACTATACATTGTATGAGTACCGGTACCATAAACTTTTCTACCTGTGGCCCATTAAAATATTTCCTCTTACCTCCTCCGGTGAGTGGACAGACCTTAAAAAAAAATTTAATGAGGTCTCACTTATTTGAATCTACATAGGTACGCCTAACCATGATGTCTGTTGCCCTAATGTGACTCCTGTTTCTCGAGCCAGCCAAGTGAGGAACCTTGGACTTTATTAATATTACAAAAAAAATTTAGATTGAAAAAAAGGGTGATCCGCCTCTGTATAATGTGTTTACAAAAAAAATGTATTTAAAAATGGTCATTGGTATAGAATGCTAAAAATAGACCCATGAACAGAAAATAACATCATGCTTTTTCAAGCAAATACACAAATCAGCCACTTCTGTGCTGTTTCTGTGCGTGCTAAGCTAAGCTAAGCTACTACAAACACAAAGGTAATTTACACAAGTTTGCTGGTAAAACCACTTCACATTAGCATGTTCTAGCGGTCACAAAACCCACTTCTGTGGGTGTTTCAGAAGGTGAACACCCTTTTCTGAAATACTTTTATGACACCCTATGAATTCGGAAGCATTAACGGAATAAACCACATAAACCGGGGTTTTACGTTAAGGTACGTTAAGGTTCCAAATCATAGGGGTTCAGAAAAGTATGTCAGAAAAGGTTTGCACCTTATGGAAACGCCCCACTTCTGTGCTGTTTCTGTGCAGTGCTAAGCTAGCTACTACAGACACAAGGGAAATTTACACAAAGTGGTTAAACCACATTCAAATTAGCATGTGCAGAAGTCACAAAACTCCTGGGTTTAAAACTCCGGGCTGACGTGAAAATAAATACGATTATTTTACTTCACTTCAAAGTTGTGTCCACCACCAATGGCCGAAACTCAAAATTATCCCTGACCATTCCCCTCCACTTCTCCTATCGGAATGTAGACGGAAGTCAACATACCGGAAGCCGCAGCCTTTCATGCGTGATATTCAAATACAGGAGTTTTGTCAACAAAGATGACCCTGTGAGAGCAGCGCTTCTTATTCTCACAGCTTCCATGGTTACGATGGCCTATGCAGACCCGTCCCAGTAGTCACACTTGGTAGTTGAAGTGAGCAAGAGATTTCAAAAAACTGGTGTCCCTAAAATGTGAAATTCTTGATTGTCACTGGTGTAAAACTTCTATCAAAAATATCCCCATCTGAAAGGATTAAGCTTGAGAACTTTTCTTTGGTACAAAAATTGTAAAATTTCTAATATCTTATAGGAGCGAATAGGAATTCAGCCTATGTTTTCTATTAGAATTAAAGTACGGATTGTTGTTTTGCCTATCTAAATATCGTGTCAGATTGGATGGGCAGTCCAATATTTGAGTAGTGGATGCCGGCGCAGCCGGTATCCAATACGTAAAAATATTGGACTGCCCATCCAAATATGGACACGATATTAGATAGGCAAAACAACAAATCCTATCTTTTATCTCATCTTATATTAAGTTTTGGTTGTTTTAATCACACCGAAATATTTTTTAATTTCATAATATAGTTAAAAGGCAAAATACTCCCCCCTTGTCAAAAATGAACCAACCCGTACGGCTGCGTGCACTGCGTAACCGTAGACACGCGCGCGTAAACACTAGCGCGACGACGCACTATCTAATTTCGTCTCATATAAGATAGGCAACAACCCATGATATTGCGTGTTTGGTTAGTAAACCCCGCCCACTGAATACGAATGATATAAGCATAAACAAATCACCTTTTGTTTTCATTTTAAGTTATGTCTGTAGCCAAATAAAGGTATGGAATCTGTTGAGTTCTAATCTATATGAAATTACTTCATATCAACAGAAAATATGGATGACTTGAAATCTCTCTCGTTACGTAGTTTTAAAAATGGCAGCGCACGATACGGTCTATTAAAATTAGCTATACTGTAGATAAAACATCAAAATGAGAACACAGTGAAAAGGTCATTTTGAGATTTCCCAAGCACAATGAAGAGCATTGATGTGAATTTTATTGAACTCTTCAGACTGTCTATTTTTTCAAGTAATACTTGAAATGTGTTTATTGAAACAACAATCTTAGACACTCTCCTGGCCATATATTCTCGCTTCCACTTGAATGGGCCATTCTATTTACATTTCCTACACCCTATGGAAAGCCAAAACAGAACTGGGCCCTCTTCCTCTTCGGTCGCGTTTGTGACCAAAAACCGGCGATTTTTTACTTTTCACTTAATGCCTGATTTGGGGGTCAACGTAAACCAATCGTTTTTACTTTTACATTATTCATAACCTTCAGGGGAGAAGGGGAGGGGAAATGTCCAAACTAACCAAAATAATGTTTCAACTTTGGTAGATGGTATATTTTGTCATGGTTGCCCCCAAAAAGTTGTGGTCCGTTGTGACCTTCTGATGGTCCACAACTTGAACTGAATTTATTTGTCCCCCACATGGCGTATAATGTCATGTGAGTGCAACAAGGTCGTAATTGCAATAGCGCCATGTGATTACATCTGTGTGCTGCCATGTTTTAGGATACTCAATCAGTCCTTTCCTTGAGTCAGTGGCTCTTGAACAGTTCTTCACGCAACGCCCGCCTTAAGAACCATTTCAAGAGCGACTGACCAAAGACTTGGGCATAATAGTAGTTGGATAGGAATTTCTGACCCCAAATAGCAGCTATTGCCCTTACGACCTGGTTGCAAGCTCTTCATGTGGAGGTGTTGAATTCATTTGAAATAGACACCGAATAATAGTTCAATATATGGTTGTCTTATTCAGTAAATGTGACACCATGTGTGAAACCCAACAATATTATTTGAAATTAGTAAAAGTGCATACAAACTAACAAGTCTAAAATCCTAGTCTTATGTCAAAGGTTTTGAGATGGCTTTCCCAAATGAACCTGTATCAATTAGATGCTATCTCAAAAGCAACTGACAATGTGTTATAACCGACACTTTGATCACAATTAGTTTGGACAATTATACCATGTATGAGGAAAGAGGAAGATCTTTTTTAAAGGGGGATGGCCAGATGCGCCGATTTAAGGATATGAAGTTTTCATCTTGATAGATTGGCCTTCACTCCAAAAACCCCATCTGTAAAGTCGCGCCCATATTCAATACGTTTGATGCGAGAGCTAAAAACGGGATTTTGTAAGCCCCATAGAGTATGTGGAAAATTAATTGGTCGAACAATGGTGTCATTTTCGCTCATAACTCCAAACCAACACATTCCTTTGGCTTCTGTGTTGAAAATTTCACAGGGTAAATGAGAAAAAAAGTAGCTTTCTTCTGATGCAAAAAATGATGACATTCCGTAAAAACTGACGCTTCTGGGACGAGGGATTAGCGATCGGGCCATGGTACCTTTGGAAAAACATTTATATTCTTAGTGTTTGGTTTGTCTGTTCTATTAATTTTTTTCAAACACCCTCCCGCCCAAACAATCCAATGTTGGGATACCACACATAAAAGACATTTGAAAAAGTGTCCTTCCAGTGACCAACATTGACTCAGGGGAGCAAGGGTTATCGTTTAAAGCACTGGCATCCCCCCCCCCCGACGACTTTGGCAGGGAAAAAATTTGCAAAAACCATGCTAAATCAGCCATTTTTTAGCCCTCTGACTGGGAAAAAGTGCCTTTTGACCCCCCTGAGAGGGAAAATTTCCCAAGACGGGAAATATGCCCCTCAGAGCAGGGAGGCCCGATATGCCACTGATTACAAGCGAAGCAAAGGTGTCCCAATAAATATGACTGAGATAGTACGCCAAATGTTCTTTACTATGTTGGCACATGGATTCTAGACATCCATGGTGAAACGGCTGCCTAAAAAAAAACCCATGGTCAGTTGGGAAGCCATCTCAATTAAAGCCTATGACAAGTGTGTTACCACCTGAGCAGAATCACCAAAAAATTTATCCAGGGGTTCCCTTAATAGTTATGGATGGCCCACACGCTCCTAGACATCCAATCTCAGACCCAAGACAATGTATTTGCACAGTATTGGCCAGTAACAATAATATTCTGTCTAATGAAGATAAACCTACTAGAAACACTCAAGAATGAATAAGAAGAGAAACCATACTCATGCCTCAACCCGAGTAGTAAGTAACACCTGCTCCTTCCCAAAATAAAACCAACAAATAACCGCATTGTGTCCAAAAAACTTTACAATAACACATCGGTTCAAGAAATATAATCTACAACTTTGAGAAATTGATGTTATTCAAATTTAATATACAAGATTTATTGCGATCCATTTCAATGTTCTTCATTGAATTCTCACTGCACTGTAAAAACACTCAAAAGAACATCTGCGAGGAATTCCATTATAAAGCGACTTTGGTCTAGACATTTTCAATTTGGTTGGCAGTTAGCTGCCTCAAATCTTTCCTCGGGCATCAAGGGGCCACTTGTATCTTGGTATTGTCGGATCTGATCAATTTCAGGTTATACCGAGCTAAAACACCCCCCCAGTGTTAAATCGCTTCACCCATACTTGTTGTATGGTGAAAAGAGTTTCAATGGCAATTATCAAAAAATAACTCCTCACGATCTATTTATCATGGGGGAAAATTAGGGGACAAACTAAAATATAGTATACAAGTATTCTATATAACTATTCCCCAGGGGGTGGGGGTACTGAACTTTGGTTTAGGTAAAGTGTACAGTACAATGTGCCACACTTTGGGTCTTGAGAACTGACATGTTTGCAAAAGTTGAGTCTTCACAACTGAGTTTTCTACAAATTTTAAATCTTGAGAACTGAATTTTTGACTGAGCCTTTTAAATGACACCAAAATCTTGTGTTTGATGTTGTGAGTGGTGGGGTCGGGGGCCAAGGCTGAGTGAGGGTGGTACCCTTTAACAAGCTTTATCTATGAAAAAGTTTTAGATCTAGTTGATTCCCCAAAAGTCAAATACAACTTGACAAAGGCTACTTAAATAACCTATAGTGAATAAAACCATGGAGTTTTCTCAAATAATGTTCATTAGAACTAATAAAAACAAAGTTCAACAAAAACCAACCCCACACTCTAAAAACAAGGGTTAACCAAGCGGATAACACCTTTCTAACACATCAAGCAATTAACATTGATATTTTACATGTAAAATATAGGAGGTATTGCACACGATTAACACTAAAACATGTTAAAACTGTATTAATGTTAACAATTTTAAGTCAAATTTGAGAGGAAAATCTTGTAAATTTGACCAGAATCTTGTCAAACTTTATTCTGGTCAAATTTATGACTAGAAACATCATAAGATCATATCTAATGAGGTATTTTTAAGAGTGCATTACTCATCACTAGCATGACGAAATGACCTCATTAAGCATTGAGATGGTAAGATATGTACTGAGTGTAAATAAAAACATAAAAAAGAACCTTTCTTTGCCGCCCTTTCATGGCAAAAGGGCGTAACTTGAGTTACACCCTTTTGCCTTGAAAGGGCCACCCTGCAATACCAATGCATTATGGGATATATTTTTCTTTTAAATGTTGATCCTAAGTAATGCTAAAAATATTTTTTTTTTAAATAAGTATCCCATAATGCACTGTTTTTGCCGGATGACCTTTTCAAGGCAAAAGGGTGTAACTTGAGTTACGCCCTTTTGCCATGAAAGGGCCGTTTGGCATTCATATTTTTTTTAAATTTCAGATATTTTTAAAATAACAAAAATTTAAATAAAGCTATGTACTCCCTCCTCCAAACCAGCTTTTTTAATTATTTATAAACATAAATCCTACATAAAAGACAGATAATTTGTAAATATATAGGCCTAGTTCACTTGCAGTAAACAAAAACTTACATTTTGTTTAACTTCTTCTCATTATGTGACGATATTATTGTTTTGTCTGATAGCAAATATTGGCCACATATCGAGGGTTTTGGGCAAAAAGGCCCCATCTGCAATAGCTGCCAGGTGTTAGATTTAGCAGGTATAACACTTAATAAGAAACTTGCCTTGTCTCAACGCACAATGTGGCATGCTGCATTCCAAACAATGCAGTTTGATATTGACAATCTTTTAAGAACGGACGGCCACAGATCAATACCGTCTCCGTATAAAACAAAATTGTATTGATTTGATTGGTAATTCAGGAATGCATACTAATTGGACTGACATGATGACAGAGTGAACTAGTTGCAGTTTTTAAAAGGAGGGATGTCATGTTATACAGATAATCCATTTTTTTGATAGGGAAAGATTGGAAGGCTCTTGAAAACGGTCACCCAATATTAACAGTCAGTCCTGATATCTACTAATAAGATAAATGTGATTAAATTGGCCGTTCATAAACAGTTATAAAAGGCATACCATTCAATCCTTCAGCTCAAGTCCAGAAATATATGGCACTATTTTTAAGAATAGAAAACATATATAGAGAGATAAGATTGGAATACTGAATGGTAATCCTATTATCTGGAGATTTGTTTAGAGTATGGCAAAAAAGATTGCATTTCACATTTTTCTTCCAAATATATATTTTAATGACTCATATATTAAATGGGTTTAAGCGATAGGAATACAAATATAGGTAAAGAACTGACATATGGCAGCTATTGCACATGGGGCCTTGTTGCCATAAACCCTTGATATTATACTAAAAGCAATTCCCTCACGGTAGCTATTCATGGCTTACATTTCACATTCTCATGATTGAAGAAGCAATAAGAGAACTTTTTTGATTGATTGTCAATATCTTTGAATCACAACTCAAACATTTCCATGTAATGAAACGAGCGCATTTCAAAAGGGAAAATTGAAAGTTAGATTGGCACATGACCAAAATAGTTAAAGACACTATCAGTGATATGCCTGAAAGAGTCAAAATTTTTAAATTTAGCAGTGCCTAGGCGAAATGTCAACCGTGCTAGCATGCTCAACCATGGTCAACCATGGTCAAAACATGGCTGACCATGGTTGACTATGGTCAGCAATGATCAGCCATGGTGGCTTGACCATGGTCAACCGTGGTTACCATGGTCCCCATGGTATACCATGGTCGACCGTGCTTTAGCATGGCTGAACATGGTCAGCCATGGTCATCACCTGACTTGACCATGGTTGACCATGGTAACTTCAAGTATACCATGGTCGACCATGCTTTAGCATGGCTGAGCATTGTCAGCCATTGTCATCACCTTGTGGGCCATGGTTGACCATGGTCACTTGAAGTATACCATGCTAAACCATGTTTATCACCTCATTTGACCATGGTTGACTATGGTCACTTCAGTGCAATTGTGACTGACCATGGTCATTAACCAAGAAACTCAAGTCTGATCATGGTTGAACAAGGTAGTCCCATGGCTGATCATGGTTGACCATGTTCACTTCAAGTAGCCCATGTCTGACCATGGTCACTTAATTAGGAAACTGATTATTGTCTAGCCAGGTTTGACATGACACTTAGTGGATATATTGTCTGACCATGGTTGACCATGGTCATTTCAAGTAGCGTGTGTCTGACCATGGTCACTGCATTTATGTATGACCATGGTTGACAATGGTCACTACAAGTGTCCTATGGCCCAAGAATTGTGAGAAAAAAATATTCAAAATCATGCAGAGCTTATGGTGGCTTGACCATGGTCAACTGTGGTTACCATGGTCCCCATGGTATACCATGGTCAACCATGCTTTAGCATGGCTGAGCATTGTCAGCCACGGTCATCACATGGGCCATGGTTGACCATGGTCACTTCTACCATGGTCAACCATGTTTATCACCTCATTTGACCATGGTTGACCATGATCACTTCAGTGCAATTGTTTTCACTGCGATACAGGGATTTCCTGAGGTTTTCAGGATTTTTTTTCACCACTGTGAAGCTCTGTGATATACATCACCATTTTCTTGAGTCTTTACATAGTGTGTTTACACTGTTGAAACTTTTTTACAATTGATATATTATATTTTGCCTCTTGTTACCAAGCAAGATAGGTTAGCTCAATTGGTAAGTCAACAGTCTTGTAATACAAAGGTCCCCGGTTCAATTCCCGGTCAAGGTAAGTTGATTTTCTGTCACTATATAAAAATATACCTAAACATAAGATAGGAACTATACTGGTATATGAAATGTGTAAAACCATATGGATGTTTTTTTTTGGGGGGGGGGGGTTACCATGTTTTTGAAAAAATGGCACCATTGTCATCCATGGTTAATCATGGACAATTTGACTATGGTCAAACATGGCCAATTCGACCATGGTCAACCATGGTTAAACATGATCATATTGACCATGGTTGACCATGGTTAACCATGTTTTCGAAAATTGGCACGCCACAGTCAACCATGGTCATAAACAACCCAAAGTGACCATGGTTGACCATGGCCATTTTGGAATGTTTTGACCATGGTTGGCCGTGGCGTGCCATTTTTCAAAAACATGGCTAACCATGGTTGACCATGGTCAAAACCCATGGTTGAACCATGGTTAACCATGGTTAAACCATGCTTTTTTCGCCTAGGTAATAGCTTAAAAGTGAAGAATAAGTCTATAGAATTCTCACAAGTTATTTTTTCCCCAAGTGAAAAAATTGATAGAAGAGGAAGCAGCAATGTCCAAAGATATGAACCTCCATTCAATTACGTGTTGTAGTAAGTGTCCGTACGGACAATATTGACTAAAATACCCAATTTTGTCCTTATTAGGTTGCTTTTGGTCCTATAACTTGTGGGGTATATGTTAGGATACCTAAACTTGTTACAAAAATGCAAAATCTGATTTTTGATAAATTTTTCAATTTCTGGTAGAGCAAATCACTGATAGTGGCTTTAAATGCTACTCCTGGCTGTGCATAATATGGCACCCAATTTTTGGAATAAGCAAAATATAAATAAGAGATGAAGTGAGTAGTACAGGATCCTAATCCTCAAGTCTGACATATAACTAAAACTTTTGATTGAAATTTTGTCAAAATATGGCCAAAAACGTTGGCATTTTCTGTGCATTTAATGTCACCTTGATCATTCAACTATGGTCTTTTGCAGTCTTCCAATTAGCTATGGTTCATAATTTAGCTAAGGTAATTTGATGCAAAATTGCATTTTTAAAATAGCAACAAATATGGCATTTTATAGCGTTCTTTTAGACTCTTTGCACAGCCCAATACCCAAATACATTATTTACTCTTTGAAATTCGCTTGGGCTTTTATATAAAAATAAAATTTGTATCTGAGCAAAAACAAAGGCTCTTTCACCATTGTTTAATGATATATAAAATTATGCACTGGGGTAGCAGCAGACCTAACCTGGGTGTCCAGAAAGGTCTGACTACTTAGCTATTAGGAAGTGGGCTGCCTGTAAATTTTTCAGAACGCCTAAAATGTAACCCCTTTTGAACACCTGACACGTGTTCATAATACATTTTCCAGTGATAAGTACTTCCAGTTCCTTAAATATGTGAAAAATCTTAAGAAAACTATTATAAATGATTACAATCGAAATATATTACATTTTTTTTGCTGCCTCAGAAGTAAAAATAAAAAGTCCATTTTTGTTGGAGTCGCTTGATAACAATCGGAACACCTTACACCATTGGCGTTTTTTGGCGTCTTAAGTGTTCACACTTCAGAATTCAGGCGTCTGAAGTGGTCCCTTCACTCAGAGTTTCTGAATGATAACACTTCAGACCCTGAAACCATTGTTCAGACGCCAATGTTCTAAGGTGTCCGATGTGTTCTCATCGCACTCCGACGAAAAATTTCAACTTTTTTATTTTTACTCTGAGGCGCCAAAAAAATGGAATATATTTCAATGTATCATTTAATTATTTCTTAATATGTTTTCACATATTTTAAAGAACTGGAAAGTATATTATCACCGAAAACGTAATATGACATGTGTCAGGTGTTTCAAAAGGTGTTAATTTTTAGGCGTTCTGAAAAATTGTGTGGATTCCCCGCATAAATCATAGTAAAAATGTTCCCGATGACTCACAACAACTCAGTACACATGCTAATAGTTTAAATGGTGAAATTTCAAACCGTAGGTGAACAAGTGCTTAAAACTATGCGAAGGTAAAGTTACACATGAAATCACAGCTTTGGAAGTCTCATTTATTAAGAGAAAACCAGAATACAACCAAAAAATATCACGGCGACACACTTTTGACAACTAATTGGATTATTATATACACTGACTTAATCCTGTGTAAATTTTACGAACTGTCATTCACGTGGCAAATATGATTTTTCTTTAAATCTAGTTAACACATCTCTATATGGGAAATTGACACATAGAAGGGCACTATAACCTCCAATCCTGAACTTTTAGGCCTATAGGCACGATTCCCGCAAAAAAAAAATATAAAGAGCGCAATGGATTTTGGGGGTTGGGTTTGGGGGTACCAATGCCAGCCCCCATTTTTTTTCTTGCCCCCCCTCAGTTCCGCCCCCCCCCCCCCTGGCCGAAACAAAATAGGATTTTTGACCGTTGTGTCGCTGCTGTCGCGGTTTAGTGAATGATAGGCCTAACATGACCTTTGACCTTGATCAGACCTTGGAACCGCAAACAAATGAGGGTTTGCATGTAAACTCCATAAACCAGTTTGGTTCATTGAACTTCACTTTTCAAATGTGTCAATTTTACATTTCAGCCTATCTTACAACTCTGACCTCATATGACCTTTGACCTTAGTATGTGACTTTGACCTTAGTATGTGACCTTGGACCTCATCAACACATGAGGGATCCCATATTGCAGCGTATGATTCAAGTTGGTTCCAAATGAACTTCAACTTTTTCAAATGAGTCAATTTACATTTCAGCCTATTTTACCATTTTGACCTCAACTGACTATTGACCTTGGTATGTGACCTTTGACCTCATCAAGCACATGGGGGGATGCCATGATTGCCACCTGTGACCAAGTTTGGTTTAAATCCTCAAGTATGATGATATTACAGGCAAATTTTAACCCTTTTTTCACACACGCAGACATCAACAGACCTCAACGACATCAACAGACATCAACAGTGGACAAGTGGATCCATCTGTGTCTTCCGCCTCAGGGAGACGACACAAACGATTCATCTCAAACTTTGGAATTTAGCTTTAGTGACTATTCTAGTTGCCTATTTGTAATTATACAAAAAAATGTGTTTTGAAATCTCCGAGTCAGCCTTTAACGACAAACACACAAACACAGAACAACTCGTTTAAACTGTTTGTGTTTTACTGTAGCACACAAACAGCTTAACCCAAATGAAAAAAAATGGTCGGGAACGGTCTGGGGATTCCCCTGGCTGCATTACCCCTAGACAACCTGTAACAAATACCTGACCTGTTAGAGTGGTCAAAATGAGCAATCCTCCCAGCCAGAGGAGAAATCACACTTGTTATGACACAGAAGTGTTGTCTTTGTGTTTTTTCCATGTGGATAAATTTTGCCTAAAGGGGCATTTTGTAATCCACAGCTTTGTCCCTTACCCAGCGGGTATACATGATGTATTGAGAAGTGAAAACTTAAATTGAGAGTTTTTTTTATAAAATTTACGTCGAAAATGCATTTGATTCAAACATTGTTCTTTATATGTCGAGTCAATTTGCATTATGGCGTGATTCCTAAAAACTTGTTTCCACCGAGCCCCTGTCGTTTGATGTCCCCTCTAAATGACTATCCCGCTGGGTACATATCTAAACAGAGAGTTGAGATTTTTCTCATCTTGAAATAGAGCCTGGAATATTAACCAAGAGCATAATCGCTTGTATTATGGAATAGTCCAAGCCCGTAACCGTTTACTTTCTCTCACACACAGCGCGTCGTGGTTGTTGCTGCGTAGGCACGCGTTGCGTGTCGTCACTGTTGAGCGCAAGCACACGCCTAGACAAAACTGTGCGTCACGCGCTATGTTACCATTGTTGGCGCATTTCCCCAGTGTCCATTGTCTGATCGCCGATTTTCTGCATATTATGCGAAAACAATCGATTTGAAGAAACTATGCTTCTAAAAAGCTTCCTGCATCCCTAATTCATCAAAAGTCTCCCGATGACCCCTGTTAATTTTTGCTTGGAAAATATTTTTTAGTCTGTGAGATAGCAGTGGCATCAGTTTGTTGGTGTTGTTTTCAATCACTAAGTGTGGACAACGTAAAATACCTCGCGGTCTCATCAATATGCATAAGGACTTTTCCAAATACGACGATACGTAACCAAATATGTGGTGCCCCAAACTATGTTAATGAAGTGCGTATGCCATTATAATACTTTGAGCCTCGATTTGGTTACGCCGTTTCGGTAGAATCTTCGTCTGGGTTATATTTACGTCAATTGGTTTTTATCATCTGAACCATGAAAATGCTAGGATCACAAAAGGCCACCTTTGATATCGACATTTAAGAGGTTTGCACCTTCCTTTCCCAGCCCCTACACAAGTTACGTCATTGTCTCACAAATGCGAGGCTAATTTGCTCTTTGAACCTTGCTGATTAATGACATCAAGCATGTCAAAGTACTTTGTGCAATTGATGCTGTGTTGGAATTTTTCTACATATTGCTAATTCTCCATTCTTTCCCTGTCATTTTTGCTAGAGTTCTATACTTGTATCATATTTTTAAGCATTCTTAAGGTCTCCCTTCCAGCTCAAGATTGCTCAAAATTGCTAAAATTTATGTACACAACAAATTAATGATTCTGTTTACAGCCTCTCAACTGGCCCGCTCCTGATTGAGCTCTAAAGGGATGGCAAATATCTCAACAAACTCCGATCATGACAGAAGACGACAGTATTGTAACGCACACCACGTAATCGAATCCCTGCTAAATTACAATGTAATAGGACGAGTACTGTTTTGTAAGTGTATCCCGTCCTACTGTGAACCAATACTAGGCTACTTCAAGGATTACAGGTTTACACTGGTCGCTAGCACTATACCAAGATGTGGATGCTGAAGTAACAATGAGTTGGAGTTATTTGTCTCTCCGAAATCTTTAAATATTTTGCCCCTTAGGCTAAACAAATGTTGTTTGGCGTAACCGAGAAAAATAATCAGGGTCAGTTCGTTCATCAGATTTATTTTTTTTTAAATTTTTTTTTAGATCTTCTCAGTTTTTTACTCTAAAATGAATACAAGATGCTACTATTTTTAAAAGCTTTTTTCAAGACATAGCAGGATCTTTTATTTTACTTTTTGTAGTTGCTTGTTGTCTTGTTGTTAGTTTTCGTCTTTGTGTTGTAAAAAAAATATTTTTTTTTAATTGTGGATGAAACTAATGGGTCGGTCGGCAGACATTTTTTTTTATTTGGTGCAATCATACACAAACCTTTGAGTCGGCATGTTTTGTTTAGGGTCGGTCTAGGTTACGCCAACAAACTTTTTTTACGCCTTCTGCAGGTCAAACACACTGGGCTATTCATTAAGGTGAAGTCCTATGGAAGGTACAACTTGAATTAGTAGCCCTTAAAAATATCTTGTTAAATATAATATATCAACAAGGTTTCTATTAAAAAATTTAGTCAGTTTGACAATTCCTGGCAAGTTTGACAAGTTACCATTCCATCCCCTATTATCCACTTCAGGTAAAATTCTGACACATCTTTTTGCCAGTTTACATTTATTAGGTTATAAACCCAGAATCCCATTCTAGAAGTTTTGGAAGAAGGTTTGACATGTTTTTCCTTATAGTTTGAAGGGTGCTGAATCCGAATTTTTGGGCTCCAACCTATGGGAAATGTTGAATGTGACACTGTAAAATAAGGGGGTAACAATAGTACAAGGGGGATACATTTGAAATCACGTCAAATTGTGTTTACGTGTACACAAGGTTTTGTCTCATTATAATGATTAAAAAAAAGGTATAAATTGTAAGTTTCCGACCTTTTAGTTACACGGCACAGCCCTGATAAGGTTCAGGTAATTCCTGGGGCAAAAAAAATCCAATGCTCCAATTTTGTTGAAACAGGTTTGTCCATTATTGCCCTGATCATACTGAACAGAAATTAATTTCAATTCTTTGGGTGACGCTCTGTATACAATCTGCGGTCAAGTTTTGGTGACCCCGATAGACCATGTAAACCCTTGTTTACATTTTGCCACTAATTTACAAACCAAATGCCAAACATTGAAAATAAGCAGTAGGAACAATTTGACACCAGTAGTTCAAAAATCGGAAGACATTTGGGTAACGGGTGGTTAACCCCAGATGGCTAAACAAAATGGCTGATTAGCATGATTTTATTGCAAGTTTTATTTTCCCGGCCAAAAGTTGTCGGGGGGGGGGGGGACCTGCCCCCCCCCCCCCCCCGCCTGTTACTCCACGGAGTTTAAATGAGGGACACACCTTTGGAGTAGTTGTAAACGAAAGGACAGCACAAAACGAGTGGAAGCCACTCTTTTTAGTGGAAATTCGCTCTTTTAAGTACAACCACTCAATTTGGATGGTTTACAAGAGTTTCACTCTTTTGGGGAGTGAAATTTTCACTCGTTTTACATTCGAGAGTAGTGCTACTTTGTCCTTTGTCCTGACTGTGACATTGGAAAGCAAATGTCAGTCATGAATATGCAACAACCATTCTCACTTTCTCCTCACATATAACCAGAAACAATTAAATTACCAAGATGGTAGTAAGGAAGACAAAGGATGCTGATGGCCAAGATGAGAAACGCTTCAATTTGGGGTGTTGACATATATTTTCATACTTGTCAATGCCTGCCGGTTTAAGATTGTAAAATTTTCAAGACATTTTAAATATTATATCTGTGTATCAACTTCATTTTATGAGTAATTTATTTTGGCAAATTGTGTGAGTAACTTCAAACTACTTCATTTTATGAGTAATCTGTTTTGGAAATTTTTTGTGATCTACTTAAAGGGACACAATGGCATGAAAAAAATATTCATACATAATGAAATGGAACCTTAATGAAATCACACCCATAAATTTGAAAACAATCTGGGTGTTTACACAATCTGTAACAACAATAAAAACAGCAAGAGTTTGTGGCAGTTCGTGGCAATTTCTGGCATGGAAAATCAACATGTTGACATCCCTGCCAGAATTTACAGTGTATCCAGCATGTGTTGTGACACAATTCAAAAACATTCAGACCAGGATTCAGACATTGTACTCCTGGATTGTACTTTAGCTTGTAGTAATTGATCTGACAAGTGAAAGATGGTTTAGCCAGGATTAGCACATATACAATAGCAATGGTCTGTGAACTGATGACTGCATGCTTTTCAAGTTTGATAAAGTACTGGCATGTGTTTAGTACAGTACAGTATAGGCACATTGCAATGCATTATGTGATTGGTTCAAAACTCCTCTGGATTCTGATAAAGAGTAACAAAATGAATTTTCACCAAATCAAGATGGTGATAGAGCAGTAGGCAGGGGCAGCACCAGGGGGGCACCCCCTGAGAGTTTCTATATTCAGGAAAAACAGGCAGGGGTATAATTATCTCTAACCCTATCTAGCCTATCTCCCGGGAGGAACTGAAGGAGTGAGGGAAGAGGGGAACAAGAAAAGTCGCAAATTCGGGTGGGATTCGAACCCAGGGCCCTTCGGGCCCCAGCCCCATGACTGGGGATAGCACGCTACGGCGGTGTCGCTGGCCCGGCCAGCGATTTCGTGCCCATATGAGTCTTGGTTTGATGACGTCATCGCTACTTTCTGGACTTAATGCATTTTTCTCAATTAATACAGTAAGTTTTGGTGAGCTTTGGTTGTGCTAGGGTTAAGCAATACATTGCATATAAATTAGGGTTTTTATCTTTAGGAGATAATCTTGTAAAATTTTCCCCTCCTATGATTTTTCCCAGGTGCCGCCCTGGCAGTAGGTGAGACTATTTTATGAAAGGGCTATTTTAAGAAAATCCCAGTAGTGACATTTGAGAAATAGCACATCAATAAATTGTGACTAGGTCCTTATTGAGATACTTCCCAGTAACCCAAATCTAAGTATAACCATTTGCACAACTTAAGATCCAGGCTGTAAATATGGTATCCTGGTAACCGGTACTACCTGCCCCAGAGCCAGGTTGTTGACGGCTAAACCGTCACCCCATTGGGTTTCTAATGAAATCTGATGAGGAGGGAACCTGGTTACCCTGGTAGAACTAAAAAGGAGATCTACCTACAAGGGCGACAGCTCTGGAGAGCTAATGGTGGCCATCCAGCACATTGACGTCAGGAAGGGCATCTGGTCAATTATCTTTTGCTCCAATAAATCCTCACACAATAGTATTGCTGTTAATGTGAAGTGAATCCTAAAGCCACCTCCTTTAGCAGGGAACAAAACCAGATTTAAAGAGACACTGGCACATTTGAAAAATAGTGCGCCCTCAAGATTTTTCAAATTGATATTTTGCATGGTTGTGAAGCTTTTATATACATTAGCCCTCACCTGAAATGATTAAGACCAAATCAGCATCCTTATGGGTAAACAGAACGATTTTATAATTAATGTCGCCGGCGACATTAATTCAGCAGACGACGGAAATGGCGTTTAACACAAGAAAACGCACGCCGTATACATGTTTCCCACGGCATGAATGCTGTTTGACCGGTCTGTGGCCTTTGTGGTTTTAATATCAATGAGTACGAGTCTATGATATTCATGTAGTATACACATTTGTTGATTTAAGTAGTGGAAAACTTAAAAGTTAACCTACAAATTACCTGGATGTCTTTAACCTCTTATTAACGTTCTTATCTGTTTTTTGAGTATTTTATTTCATGTGTAAAATGTATCTCTATTCTTCCAATGGCCTAGACTATCATTTGAGAGCAAATTGAAGAAATTTCATATTTTGTGAAAATGTGCCAGTGCCGCTTTAAAACTTTGGTTTTACCACTACTAGTACTACTAAATACTTAAAGGGGCACTACCCAATCCTCCGTCTTAACCCATTCAAAACTGTCATTTTGGATTTATTAGAAACCTTGTATTTTCCTATCCTGTCTGCCTGCCTGTCTGACCCAACATATTTGGTTGTATATGGTTACCAACATATTTGGTTGTATATGGTTATCAACATATTTGGTTGTATATGGTTACCAACATATTTGGTTGTATATGGTTACCAACATATTTGGTTGTATATGGTTACCATAAATTATTTGTACAGTAATATATGGAATGTTGCTATCACGACACAGCTGTTTGAATTAGAGATTCAAACACGTTACAGAGTGGTTCATCACAAATCACCAACGATGCATGCATGCATGCGTCCACATATTTTTATGCATGCATGCATGCATCGTTGTTGATTTGTGATGAACCACTCTGTAACATGCTTGAATCCCTCTCAACAATGAAAATCCTTATGAAAACTTATTAATATCGTAGAGGAATATAATTGTTTTCACTTATAACACTAAAATGTTCCCAGTTCGACAGAAATCTTTCCTAGTAATATTTTAGCAAAATCTAAAGCAAAACGATAGTTTTGGTTTGTTTGTTGCTTTGCAGTTTGCACCTGGTGTCCTTGCGCGTATTCCGAGTTCTAAACGTGACGGACAGCGCGTTGACTTAAGCGTACCACGTAAACGCACTACCGTGAACACTGCGCCGGACATGATGCGCTAATTTGCATATCAACTGTGGATTGATAACGAATCAACAACGGTATGCTCCTGTACAAGGAGATACGGTGAGTTGTTGAAAGTCTCATTTATTATGACAAAAACAAATAAAGCAAGAAATATCAATGGTGACACAGTTTTAACAACTGATTTGGATTATTTATTCAGCAAACTACATCCTGTGTAAATTTTACAAAATTTCAGTGTGGGTAAATGTGATTTTTCTTAAAAAATCTAATTTTATACAAATCTCTAAGGAGAATGGGAATATGGAGGGCGCTATAACATACAAATCATGCAGGGGGGGTCAGACGCCGAGCCCCCCCACCAGTCCCCCAAAATGAACTGACCATTTGTACAGTGTCTATGGAGAAGGACCAAAATTCGCCCCTCAGAAAATGCCTCAGCACCCCTTCTCCCCCCCCCATTTGCAAAGGTCTGGTTACGCCAATGAAATCATGCCCTTTGTAGGTCTACAATATATATGAGAAGGGGCCGCAATGGATTTTTCTGATTTTTACAGGTGTAATAGGTCTTGTATGTCTCAACCTATATCAGTTGTCAAAATTGTGTCGCCACTGCTTAAAATTGTTCTTAAAATAAAAGAGACAATTTGCATGTGGTCAAACAGCTGTGAACACAATAATTGCTCAGATATGCACATATACACAAACAAACAAACAAACACACAAACACATAGAGCCTTACATGCTAGGATGCAAAATGAATAGCCAATTGTTAAGACAATGAGTTGAGAAAATTTCTGAGAACAAAAGAAAACCTTCCAAGTACTATATTGTTTGAGAGAATTTCTTTTTTCTTTTGTGCCGGGTCTTCAGTCATAACACCAAACCTATATGCACGTGCACACACAAACACAGTCCACACCACTTGCAGTTGCACACAAATAACTCTACTGCTATCCATACACATGACATGTCTTAATAATTTCTGACCGAACCCTAAACCTCACTAACGTAAGCAATTTACGTGCATCATTTATATAGCATAATATAGTGATGTAGGTTAACTGCTGAGTTTATTTTGGCTGTCTAATGACGATACGATGTGCTGGTTTTCTGGTCAATGAACTTGAATTAATAACATATTGTCCATGCAATAGAACATCATAAACCATGGCCTTCAGACATGCTATATAGATTTTCTTATCAAGAATATCTGGCATTTTAAAGGTACAGTGCGATATTGTTTGAAAGTAAAAATTGAAAGTATGAAATATTGTTAAAAGTAACAATTTGAAAAAGTGTGGAATGTGCAATTTCTACACTATAAAGCAAAATTCATAATTTGGCAAAATATGCTGGTCATTTCACACAGGCTCATAACCAGGATTTATTTAAGGGAGGGGCAATTGTTTTCAAAAGGGGACCTTTTTCGACAAAATAGCATAAAACCCCGTAATGTTTGGCTTGGTCCGCTCGCTAAATCAATTTTTTGGCCTTTTTGAGCCATTTTGATGGGGTTTTTTTTTTTTTTTTGGGAGGGGGGAATTTGGGGGAAATCCACCCCCTTGCCCCCACTGGTTACTGGCCTGATTTTACACAATTTCTCAAGTCAAATTGAGTGGCACACTAACCTGAATGAAAAATATTCTTGTTCCTATCCAGTTTCAATTTGCAATTTAGACTGGTATTTACATTATTTTGAGGTTATGCACACATCATACAGTGGCTGAGCAGTGGCATGGGGCAATTTTCCCCAAAAAAATGTTTTTTCCCCACCCCGTTTGTCCCCCAGTCAGAAGAAAAAATGACAGATATTTGACAAAAATCAGCAAAAAAGTAACCAAATTTGGGCAAAAAAGCTGTGATTTTAGAACAAAATTGGTTAAAAATCTCAAAATTGTTGTTTTTCCCCAAAAAATTTCACTCCCCCCCCGAAAAAGAAGCAGTCACTGGCATTATACAGACTTCATACCATGTATTCACCCACACCTATCATTGTTGCATATGGTCTTGTTGATGATAAGCCATGTTCTTACACTGCTTTCCAATGATGCCCAGGGACCCAGAGGACGACTTGCGACAGCCAGGGGTCTCCCCCTACTCTTACTGAAACCGGCTCCATATATACATGGGACCGACAGCTTAACATTGCCTCAGAATGACAAGATTTTCTCATGGTTCGTTTGCCCAAGTCCAAAGGAACCACTGGGAGAGTAGAATTCCAGTATTAATCAATAGTTCTTAAACAAATCAAATCCAGAATTTAGTACCCGAATTAAAACCCAGTAAGTTACCCTGCCAGGACTTGAACCGATGACTGATACGTGGACCACACACTCTCTCTTCATAAATTAGGTTTAAAGACTACTTTGAATTATAAATCTGTTTAAGAGGCAATACCATTTTTTATTTTGGAAAAAGAAGTCAACACTAAAATAATTGTATCACCTTGGTTTCAATTCATTGTGGAGAGAGTACCGGTTCAAAAAAGCCATTATTCTCTATCAATTATAGTCACTTTTAGGGCACAAAGTGCTAATTTTGATATCATTACATATCTTGCACTCTTCTTACCACATCTGCAAAATATTTGGGCCAACTTATTTTCTATTTTGTTATGATAAAATCAAATATGTGACAAAATAATATGAGATATTCAAACCTATTTTCCAATGTTTAAAATGCACAACTAGTGAAACTATGCATG